>JAQFZY010002671.1:0-11226 GCA_034696285.1 Hypogastrura burkilli
CTTTAAAAAGTCGGCTACCCCGGAATTTCTTAAAAAGTCGGCTACCCCGATTTTTTTTAACAGTCGGCTACCATGGAATTTCTTAAAAAGTCGGCTACCCCAGATTTTCTTAAAAAATCGGATACCACGATTTTTTTTTAAAAGTCGGCTACTCCGATTTTTTATTGAATTCGGCTACCCCAATTTTTTATTCAATTCGGCTACCCCGTCCTAAAAAGTCGCCTACCTCTGACCTTCTTAAAAAGTCGGCTACCCCGAATTTTCTTAAAAAGTCGACTAACCCGATTTGTTTAAAAACTCGGCTACCCCGATTTTTTTTTAATTCGGCTACCCCAGATTTTCTTAAAAGTTGGCTACCCCGGAATTTCTTAAAAAGTGGGCTACCCCGATTTTTTTTTAATTCGGCTACCCCGGATTTTCTTTAAAAAGTCAGCTACCCCAGAATTTCTTTAAAAGTCGGCTACCCCGGAATTTCTTAAAAAGTCGGCTACCCCGATTTTTTTAACAGTCGGCCACCCCCATTTTCTTAAAAAGTCGGCTACCCCGACTTGTTTTAACAGTCGGCTACCCCAAATTTTCTTTAAAAGTCGGCTATCCCGATTTTTTTAAAAGTCAGGTACACCGATTTCTTAAGTCGGCAAGCCCAATTTATCTTAAATCTGCTACCGCCGATTTTTTTCTTGAAAAGTCGGCTACCCCGATTTTTTAAAGAAGTCGGCTTCCCAAATTTTTAATTAATTCGGCATCCCCGATTTACTTAAAAAGTCGGCTACCTCTGACTTTTTTTAAAAGTCAGCTATCCCGAATTTTTTAAAGAAGTCGGCTTCCCTGATTTTTATTAAATTCGTCTACCCCGATTGTTTTTAAAAGTCTAGGCTACCCGGACTTTTTCAAGACTTTTTAAAAGGCTACCTGGTATTTTCTTAAAAAGTCGGCTATCCCGATTTTTTTTTAAAAGTCAGGTACAGCGATTTCTTTTAAGTCAGCTACCCTGATTTTTGAGTCGGTTACCTCGTTTATTTTTTATTTTTTCAAGTCGGCTACCCCGATTTAAAAAAAATTAATTCGGCTACCCCAATTTTTTCCGGGGTCGTGAGCCCAAAATTTTACCCGGGGTGGCGCCTGCCGGTGCCATCCGGCTCGTCAATGTCTGGTTGGAACTGCTGAAACCTTCGACTTACTCTTACGATGTATTAAGCCAACTTTTCACTCGAAGATATTTCTCTACATTACTTTAAGACATTTCACATTTCATCGAAATAAAACTTACTTAGAGTCTAGGATTAGGCTAGGTCTGGTTTCTTTAGCTTAGGCCAGTCGTATTTGATTAGCCTAGGTCGTATTTGGTTAGCTTAGGTTAGGTTAGGTCGTATTTGGTTAGCTTAGGTTAGGTTAGGTCGTATTTGGTTAGCTTAGGTTAGGTTAGGTCGTGTTTGGTTAGCTTAGGTTAGGTTAGATCGTGCATTGGGTTAGCTTAGGTTAGGTGAGGTCGTATTTGGTCAGCCTAGATTAGCTTAAGTCCAGCAGTTCGGGTTGCTTATGGTAGGCTTTGGATATCATGGGAAAACGTTTGACCAAAGTAATTTACTGATTTGAGGAATTCAGGATTCAGTAGTCTCAAACGGTCGCCAAACCCTTTACTGGTCAACGGCAACCCAGGCCCTATTTTGTAGCTCTCCTTTTGTAGTGTGGTTCGTTTTCCATGAATTTATAAAAGTATGGACATAAAATGTGGATGAAGATCTTGGATCGGCAAAGGAGACACATTACTAGTAATATTGCTCAATTTCCGTCCGTCTGAATCCGGGAAATGGAATAGTTCGTATTGAGGAGGGTTTATAGGACTGGAGTCTGGTTCCAGTTATGAGATTCCCTGAGTTCTGGATCTCTAGGTGGAGGGCTACCTAGCATAGGCTAGCGAAAGAGGACACCTGGCCCTGGAGTCCTCATATTGTTTTTAATAGGCCATAACATTGTAGCCTTTGGGGGAAAGTGGGGAATTTCATTCCGAGGCCCGGATTCGAGAGACTCTGCCTTTTTCCCCATTTCTATTGATCATAAAAAGGATGAGAAAGAGTCAAGAGCCGAAATCCATTACATAATGAGGTCCAATGTCCAATATATCTCTCTCCAACTCCAACTCCTCGGCTCCTCCGACGTTAAAACTTAATTCAGTCTCAGGCCGCGCTCTCAAGCGGCTCAAGGACACAGATCCAGAAATACAATACATAGATACCTACCTACTTCAACACTTTCAGGCTACTGAATCTGCAGCCACTACATTGATACAGATCTTCAGAGCCCAGTTTTTAGAGCGGACAATTCCGCACCAACTACTTTACGAACCAATCCCATATGGGGCTACGGGCTATGTAGTATAAGGATACTCGATCCTTTAAACTTAATCTAACGTAGCGAACTTTCGCAGGAAAATAGTGTTTTATACGACATGTCTTATCGTTATCCCATAGCTTTTCGTAGGCAAGATATTGACGCTTTCGAGATACAGGTCCAGCATTCCAAAGGCTACAAGTCAGAATGTTGAAAACTAAATAGGAAAAACTAAATATGTTAGTAAACAAGTGCTCTTGCGAGCGCTTGCGTGTAGCCCTGCTATTACATGGAATGACGACTCACTACAGTGAAACGAATCACAGCCATAAAACGAATCACTACCGTGTAACGAATCACTACCTTGAAACGAATCACAACGATGAAATGAAATACAATTTTTAATAAATGCATTTAAACCCGCTACTTATACGAATTTTGAAAAAGTTTTGAAAGAAATTGGTTGGGTGTACTTTAGTGTATCCGAAACCGATGCTAACTTACATTGACCCCGGTTGACCTCTCCCAGGTCACCACGTGACCCCCGTAGGTAAAAATCAAAAATTAATTCCTAGCAAATGACCCTGCATGGCTTGGGGCATCCGAATCCGTTGCTAACTCAAATTAGCCTCGGGCGACCCTTGCGGGTTTCCCCGGGGTCGTGGGATCAACGGTAGGCCAGAAACCTGATTTATCAACTGTATTCATGATCCCTAGACCCGAAGGGTAATTTTGATATGTCATATGACCTGGTGTGGTCGGGTTGACCGTGGGTGACCTCTTCGAGATCACCACGTGACCCCCATATGTCAAAATCAAAAATTAATTCCTAGCATATGACACTGCATGGCCTGGTGAATCCGAATCCGTTCCTAACTCGAATTCGCCGAGGGCGACCCTTGCGGGTCCCCCCAGGTGTTCAGGAAACTTCTAATCACGTATTACTACTTATTACACATTTATTACACTTTATGTTAGTTCGTAGTAATACTCAATATGCCCCACCTACATTTGATCTATGTTGAATTCCCGCCAATACTTTTCCCTCCTCTATGGACCAATGTCCTCACTTCAACCGTTGACTCTGCCCTGGCTCTACTAGCCGGACAGGGCCTTTCAATTCAGAGCTGCTCGAGCCTCTCACCATTCAAGACCAGCAGGAGAAGAGGCAGCCGGGTTTCAGGTCAATGGGCAAGCCCCCGATCGCGGGCACTTTGACAGGTAGACCCATGAGGCACTTCATTTGGGGAGCCCTCACTCAAGCAGGTCACTCCCACCTCATTCAGCCTCAGCCTAATCTCCACCCTGTGCACCGCTTACACGTGCACAGGTCACATTCAACAGTGACTTCCGTCATTGAAGAATAGACAACAGTTAAGTCTATCTCTTTCCCCCTCTTCTATTTGTACGACCCAAAAGGCAATAAATCCCTACTAATTGAATTTGTTGTGTGCGTACCTCATTCTACTTATTCCCCTGGATTCCAAACACCGGGGTCGTGGGGTCACCGGAAGGCCGGAAAACTGGTTTCTCAACTATATTCATGATCCCTATGCCCGAAGGGTCATTTTGATATGTCATATGACCTGGTGTGGTCGGTTTTACCGTGGATGACCTCTTCCAGGTCACCACGTGACCCCCGTAGGTCAAAATCAAAAATTCATTCCTAGCATATGACCCTGCATGGCTTGGGGCATCCGAATCCGTTGCTAACTCAAATTGACCCCGGGCGCCCCTTCCGGGTCCCCCGGGGTCGTGGGGTGACCGGTAGGCCGGAAAACTGGCTTTTCACCTGTATTCATGATCCCCAGGCCTGTACGGTCATTTTAAAGTCGCATGACATTTACGGGCGGCATGACCCCGGGTGACCTTCCGGGGGCACCGGTGGGTCACGGAGAGGTCACATGTCGGATCAACCCATAAAGTGACATTCAGTATGCTATTCTGGTCAATTTGATATGCCACATGCCACACGAGTTGGATTGACCCCGATTGACCTTCTGGGGTCACCGGTGGAGCTAAATCACGTATTGCATCCAATATATATGATCATGAGGTGCAGAGAGAAATTTTGATGTGCCGCATGCCATAGTTTAGGCAAAAGTGATAAAAGGTCGTTTTCCACCCAATTTGTCATTTGCCAGGTTGGCACATTGGATTTTAAGAATCTAGGTACGCAAAAAGTTGAGTCTAGAGCCGTTGACCCCATGGTCGTACGTTTGCTTGTTCAAATTTTTCCTCTCGTCCTGTGTTATAGAGATAGGCCGTTTTGGACTAAATATAACAGTATATTGTTAAATAAGGAAGATTATCAATTATCAAGGACATTAAGAATACAGAGGATATGCCAGCCTGATTACAGCAAATCCAAAATATTGTGTACGTACTGTAAACGTACGTGTCGATCCCGAAACAGTTTTTTTATATATTTATTTTCATTCGATAGCCTTTTTCCTGAAGCTGGACACGGAGGCTTAATGTCTGAAAACTTTATTTCTTCTAGTTTATTTGATTACCTGGACAGAAAACCTCCATAAATGCATTGAGTGTCATCGTCGCTGGCCGTCCATTGGTTCCGCTGTAAATGTACATACTTAGTCGTGAAGGTATTTGACGCACAGAGAACAAGTTTTTCGTTTGCAGCACAAACTCATTCTTCTCCAATTTGTAATAATTTCGACTTCATTTTGTTCCATTGGTAAATATTTCGCTTGTTCGCCGGCTCTTTTTTTTTCCAGTAAACCCTCCTCATTCATGCATACCATTTGATCCAGTTGGAACAGTTTGTAGTGCACTTGGAGCTGACACAACGGTGCGTTCTATTAGGTACTGTTTTGTTGTGTGTATGTTCGTAGGAGCCTAGAATAGAAACTAAAAGATAAAACTAAAAGAAACTAAAAGGTTCTAACCTAACCTAACTTAAAGATATTAACTTATAAAAAGCAGCAAAAAATAACTAGGGTACTACGAGATTCCAACTCGTGACTGCCCAATACCATGTCAATGCAGGGTAAAAAGAGAAGCCTAAATAACAGGGCTCTGACGACACTATGGGAGAAACTCCGACTCAGCCCATACTTTAGAGAGACAGTCGCTTCTCTCGTAGCGTAGTAGCAACTGACTCTGGGCGTGGGTGTGGGTGGTGTGAAATGAAGCCACAACCCGAAAGGGTCTCAACTGGACACGGATGCAAAACAGGCATACGGGCCTAGGGATCATGAACACGATTGACAAACCAGCTTTCCGGCCTACCGGTGACCCCACGACCCCGGGGTGACCCGAAAGGGTCGCCCGAGGCGAATTCGAGTTAGCAACGGATTCGGATGCCCAAAGCCATGCAGGATCATATGCTAGGAAATGAATTTTCAATTTTGACCTATGGGGGTTACGTGGGGACCTCGAAGAGGTCACCCACGGTCAACCCGACCATACCAGGTCATGTGCCATATCAAAATGACCGTTCGGGCCTGGCGATAATGAATACTGTTGACAAACCAGATTTCCGGCCCACCGGTGACCCCATGACCCTGGGCGGACCCGCAAGGGTAGCCCGGGGATAATTTGAGTTAATAACGGATTCGGATGCCCCAAACCTTGCACGGTCATATTGCTAGGAATGAATTTTCGATTTTGACTTATGGGGGTCACGTGGTGACCTCGAAGAGGTCACCCGGGGTAACCCCGACTACACCAGGTTATGTGACACATAAAAATGACCGTATGGGCAGGGGGATCATGAATACAGTTGACAAACCAGTTTTCTGGCCCACCGATAGTACGGCGACCCCGGGATGACCCGGAAGGGTCTCCCCGAATCTGTACCCGAGTTAGCAACGGATTCAGATACACTAAAATACATATAACCAATCTCTTTCAAAACTTCTTTAAAAATCGTTAAATTGGCGGGAAATTTAAATACAATAATAAAATAATGGGGTTCATTTCAATGTTGTGATTCATTTCACTGTAGTGATTCATTTCACGGTAGTGATTCATCATTCCGTGTAGCACGTAGGGCTACACGCAAGCGGTAGCAGGAGCACTTGTTTAATATAAACTTAACTTGTTTTGTCATTTTTAGAGCACACTCAGGCATACTCAGCGACATTTTACTAGGAGCATTTTTTTTCACTAATAAAATAAATTAGTAAAATGTGCTTGTCGAATCCTTCACAGGTCTCACTAAAATTCTCCCCCTGTCAACTCTCATTACGCGTCACCACTCTGATTATGGCATCATAATTGCGCAATAAATCATATTTATGTGCGTTAATTTATTTCTATTGGTATAGAAACAAGGTAGTAATTAATTATGAATTAAACCAAATTGGCATGATTACAACATTTATGAAACATGAACCGTCGTGTATTATAAAACGATTTTTCATTTTTCACTATCACTTACACAATCTTTAGGGAATCTTTAAAGCTGCAATTAGTAAAATAATTTTGTTAAATACACAACCTAAATTGGTTTATCATTTCCTACCACTTCGTGCCTCTCTATCAATTTATATTTTGTCATTTCTTTTAATTTCTATCATTTTTCGCATATTTTAAAATTGAGATTTTATTCAATTTTAATAATTTTAGAAACATTTTTATTTTTATCTAATTCTATAATTTTATACTGGATTTTGGTTTTTTATCAACTCCTATCATTTTCTTAACGCAACGGCAACCCCCCCCCTGCCCCCATCCCCGTATATCTGCGTTACGTACTTTATGGATGACCTCTTATTTTGTAATTAGTTAAATAAAATTAAACCCCTATTTGAAGTAAGTCCCGCAAAAATCCTGGATTTCAGACGAGTCCCCCCTCCGTCTCGCATATGTCACGCTGTTTCAACCCCTCTCTACTCGTTTCACGTTTTAAGGCATAGTTTCACGGCATAGAACCTTAGTTTCACGGGTTGAGTTGAGGTTGAGGGTCAAAAACTTCAAAAAAGTTAAAAAAAAAAAAATTGAAAAGTTCCAATTTGAATATGTACGTCACGGAAAGTATCAACGGACTGACTAATTTCAGGATGGCTCGATGATGGCCGGATGGAGGGTTGAATAAATGTTTCGCCAAGAAGGTGCTACCACTGGATTTTTCCGGATGGCC
This sequence comes from Hypogastrura burkilli, assembly GCA_034696285.1. NCBI lineage: Eukaryota > Metazoa > Arthropoda > Collembola > Poduromorpha > Hypogastruridae > Hypogastrura > Hypogastrura burkilli. The sequence goes on from JAQFZY010002671.1 coordinate 7,439, forward strand.
GGATAGCCAAAATAAATGCCGGACGGAAAGTATGAGATTAGTTTAAACTGAAAAAATTACAGGACGAGTACTTACTTAAAGTGTCCAGACGGATACGTGATGTGGCCGGACGAGTACTTAAAGTGGCTGGACGCGTACTTAATGTGGCCAGAATGACACGACAAATGGACAACCTAATTGAACGTACCCAACCGGCCACTTTAAGTAACCATCCGGCCAGTTTAGACAACCATCAGGCCACTTTAAGTAACCTTAGGGCTACTTTAAGTACTCATCCAGTCAATTTAAATACTCATACGGTCACTTTAAGTACTCGTTTGGTCACTTTTAGTAACCATCCTTTAATTTTGACTTATGTTGCTTAATATTTAGTACTCGTCCGGCCATTATTACCGTATTAACGTAGTAAAGACGGTTATGCAATTGGTTTGTCCGTCCGTCTGTCTGTCTGTCTGTCCCCTTTCAAATTGCTTCCTTTCGGTCCTACTTAACTGTGTATAATAAGAGCATAAGTGCGTCGCTTCGACGTGATCGTTCTACCTGCTCCTACTGAGGCCGATTATCATACAACGGAATTTTTACAACGCTTAACAAGATGCAATTTATCGCTCACTCCATGTCTTGTTTCCTCGTATTTGTTGCCAAGTCCTGAGAAGCAAAATATTTGACATCGCTCTTTTCATGGGTCGCGCGGCTAAGCGTAAGCGTTTAACCAGTTTTCAAATGAAGGTTTCATGTGCGATCAAAGCATGTTTTTAATCTAATCATCAAACTGAATTCTAATTAAAACCAACAAGAACACAGAGCATATTTAATAGAAAAATGCTACTATTGAGAAGCAACATTACACATAGGGCTCTACAAAAGACGAAGCGTGTACATATTGCTCATTATTACCGTTCCTGGGCTTATAGAATAACGAGCAGCTGATTAAGAAACAAGAATACAAGTCATAGCGATATTCATATGAAAATGCTAGTAATGAAAAGCAGAAGTAAATAGTTGGCTCTTTAAATTGCAGGATTCCAGCAGAATTCAATTTTCCAAAGTTTCTTTGGTTGCTATATTAACTGCGACATTGTCCTGTTAACCGTCTAATTTTGTTGTTTGGACTTAAACAACTTTTTTTTTCGCGTAGCGGTTTTTGATATTTGAACTGTGTTCTATTGTTCTGATCTGAAATACTTATAGCTGTGTAACCTTTGTGGAACTGATGAAACTGCTTTAGCGTTTTAGATTTGAGGAGTGGAAACTAGTCAAACACCATCCTCACTATAACCTGGCGTTAAAAGGCCAGCTTATAGACAACGGCTGAAGCAATCTATCCACGCGATACTCCACTCAGCTAATGATTACATGCTGACCACACAGTTTCCAAACTTCAGATCTGCTTCCATACTCCACTCAGTTAATTATTACATCTGGCCACACAGTTTCCAAACTTCATCTCTGCTTTCCCTGTTCTGCTCAGCCAATTATTACATGCTGGCCATATACTTTATCGTTAAACGTTAATTCGGTTTCTATCAGTTAATACTGTTTATTTTAGTTTAAAATTAACTCAAACTTCCCGTCCGGCCTTTATTTTGCCTATCCGGCCATCCGGAAAAATCCAGTGGTAGCACCTTCTTGGCGAAACATTCTTTCAACCCCTCCATCCGTCCATCCAGCCATCGTGAAATTAGTCAGTCCCAAGTATCAAGCGCCTCCTCCCCTTTGTCACGCAGTTGTCGCTAAATTAATGAGAAAAATGTTTCGTGCCCATACCTTCTTGAGTTCCAAGTTCCAAGCGTCTGGAACAGGAAGAGGAAAACGAAATGAGGCTACTACGGTTATTATAGCCGCCTCTTGTGTAGCACAGCACGGCACCTTTAGGTATGCGAGGTTGAGGGGTCACAGTATAGTATTATAGTATCCTCGTATTCTCGCGTCACGTAAAAACCATCATGGAATATCTCACCGTCACATAAAACTCAGCCGCTCAACTCAAACTTCTCCCCGTGCTGTTTTGCTGTCTGAAGAAAGGTAAAAACTTGTCGATTTATTTCGAAAAAATTGGTCAAAGTTGATGAGTAAACTGAAATCAAACTACACTAATATAAACGTAAATCACTAGTATTTAATATTTTCTTGCGCATTTTTAGAAAGGAGACCACACCCAATCCATGTCGAAATGCCCCCCGGTTATAAATATTCCGCAAAAATATATGTTGTAGAACTTTTCATGCTGAGCAATGTTTAAATGGACCTAAAAGCGCTAAGTCAATAGGGGGATGAGATATAGCGCGCATAAGCGCTCACATGTTTGACATGCGCATCTGTTAAAAAAATTCCAAAAAATATATATTGTCGAACTTTTTATGCTGATAAATGTTTAAATGGAACTCAAAGCGCTAAGTCAACAGGGGGACGAGATATAACGATCTTTATTACCGTATTAACGTAGTAAAGACGGTTATGTAATTGGTTTGTCCGTCTGTCTGTCTGTCCGTCTGTCCCCACTCAAACCGCTTCCTTTATGTCCTACTTAACTGTGCGATCGTTCTACCCGCACCTCCTAAGGCCGATTATCATACAGCGGAATTTTTACAACGCTTAACAAGATGCAATTTATCGCTCACTCCATGCCTTGTTTCGTCGTATTTGCTGCCAAGTCCTGCGAAGCAAAATATTTGACATTTCTCTTTTCACTGGTCGCGCGGCTAAGCGTTTAACCAGTTTTCAAATGAAGGTTTTATGTGCGATCAAAGCATGTTTTTAATATAATTATCAAACTGAATCCTAATTAAAACCAACCAGACCACAGAGCATATTTAATAGAAAAATGCTACTATTGAGAAGCAACATTACACATAGGGCTCTAAATTTACAAATGACGAAACGTGTATGTATTCTATATTTCTCATTATTACCGCTCCTGGGCTTATAGACTAATGAGCAGGTGATTAAGAAACAAAAACAAGTCATAAAGATTTTCATATAAAAATTCAGGTAATGAAAAGCAGAAGTAAATATTTGGCTCTTTAAATTGCAGCATTCCAAACAGAATTCAATTTTCGAAAGCTTCTTTGGCTGCTATATTAACTGCGACACTGTCCTGTTAACCGTCTAGTTATGTTGTTATAGCAGCAATACTGGAAGCGTAATCAAGAAGGCTTTGTTTGGACGTAAACAACTTTCTTTTCGCGTAGCGGTTTTGATATTTGAACTAAGTTCTATTGTTCTGATCTGAAATAGTTGAAGGTGAGGAACCTTTGTGGAACTGATAAAACTGATTTAGCGTTTTAGGTGTGAGGAGTGGAAACTAGAATGGACATCTCCAGCATAGGGTTTTTCCCCCCCCCCCCCGAAATGTCGAACCATAGAGAAATATTATGGCTAAAACCCAAATATTTGTCGCCTGCGACGCTATTTCGTGGACACTTACGTCAAAATTTGCTCATATCGCCTCGAAAAAGCAATTTTCAAACATTTTCTGGCGTCAAAATTCACAAAATTTCGGCTATGGGAGTCATGCAACTTGAAACCCCTCCCGAAACTTAAGGCTGGACACGCCTATGGAAACTAGTCAAACACTATAACCTGGCGTCAAAAGGACAGCTTAAACGGCTAGCTGAAGCAATCTATTCTTTTACGCGATGCTCCACTCAGCTAATGATTACATGCTGATGCTGACCGCACAGTTTCTAAACTTCAGATCTGCTTTCATGCTCCACTCAGCTAATTATTACATACTGGCCACACAGTTTCCAAACTTCATCTCTGCTTTCCCTGTTCTACTCAGCCAA
>JAQFZY010002672.1:0-11222 GCA_034696285.1 Hypogastrura burkilli
AAGGATCTGGTCGGCGTGGTGGTGATTGTTCTTTTACATAGGCTCTCACCACCCCTCCAATTAACATACATACATACGTGCTTGGTGACTAAGACACCGTTTCCGATATCCTCGTCGCCAGATTTAGCAACCTCCACTTGATCCTTTGATGCTTGAAGTTGTTGTCCCAACTCGTCGCACTTTTCTGAGAAATAATGCACAAAATTCATTAGGCTAATGGTTATGTATTACCCTCATTAACAGCCATATGGTTTTGTAATTATAACCAGTTAGGGAGTTGTTTTTTGCACGCTCTTCTGCTAGTTGATTTTTAAGAAGCTGTATGTCAGCAGGTTCCTCCTGTGATACTGCTGTTAAGTGCGATAAGGGTCCCACTTAGTCGTCTGTTCCGGTTGATGACAGAAACTGGGGCGACCCATCAAAATATAAAAAATTTATTTCAATTAAATTTTATAAATAAATTCAAGTATACACGAGGGAAAGTATACCAACGCCGCCAATAAGATTATTATTAATATAATAATAAAACATTAAGCATCTTTTTTCGTGGTGACGGACAAACCAAGGGTAGCCTAAACATTTTTTTAGGTAACTTGGCAATACTCAACATACTTCACAGAAGTTAGAATGAATAATTATGAGTTTAAGGATCACACCTTTTTTCGTTTGACTGGCTTTTCGGTTGACGTTCCAGAGTTTTTATTTTTGTTCCGATTTACAGTCTGGAGTTTGATCTTCATATTTCCCCGGGACCCTGGTCTAATAATCAGGAATAAATACCTGTACAAATATTCTGGACCCGTCACGATGCAATTTATTAGCAATATGCGAATAATAATATTGAATAATATATCACTGTATTATTAATTAGAGTTAGGCCTCGAATTATAGAATGCAATTCTATAATACGAGCGGATTGACACTTTCGCAATAATAATTATGGCATGTAAATATAATTCTTACCGAAGTAGATGATTTTGCCTGCACAGACGCGAGTTCTTCACCATCTGAAGTCAAACAGTTTGTTAAGCAACTCCGACCCTGGCTTATTTCTTTCGGTCACGTGAACAAGTGCACTGCGAGGCTTAAGAGATTTCTTTTGGGGTTTGTCATTAACCCATAATACTATGAAACAATCTAAATCCATTTAATTTGAATATTGTAGTATGGAAATAATTTGTAATTCTCGTGCGGAGAAGTATTATCAACTAAAGGGATAGGCTTATGGTTGTACGTGGTGTTTAGTTAAAGGGTCGAACTTGCGTGCTGAAGACAATGATGAGTTTAAAAAGTGTATATACAAACCATCCGAATGTATGAATTTTGAGCTTTAAACACAGAGTAATAGTATAACGCATTTACAGGAGTTAAATTCACTTTTAAAAATTGACCCGAAAATGAAGCACCACTTTGGATTGAAATCTGTCTCAAAACCCTTTCAGCTCCATAAGTTTAACATAGTTGACAGCTGTGTTCGATTATATGCATACTGCTTTTTTGGGAATTTTACGTACTTTTACATATGTATGGCTTAATTCTGCATATCATGACAAGATTTATTACATCGGCCTGGAAAAGAAAGAAATTGAGACACGAGTCAGCAGTTGTGCGGTTCCGTCCTCATTTAGTAGGTATATACGAAAAATTGACGAGCGGACCTTTTGGAAAGCTACAATGACGAAATTGGACATACGTCGTACTGTTTGTTCTTAAAGGCATTCAAAATACTCTGTATTTAAATCACTTTTCAAAATTTGTACATGGTATTATGTTGCTTTCTCTGAACACAGTATGTGACGCTGACATTGACGAAGCGCACGCACTGCTTGTAGAATTTTGCACGGGTGTCGACGTATTATATGGCAAATAATTTTGCAGCTTTAATTGCCATCAGCTTTTGCACGCAGCAAATTGTGTACGCAACTGGGTGCCGTTGTGGGCTTATTCAGCATTTCAGTTTGAAGGCTATAATGGGGTTCTGTTTAATATGTTTAATGGTGCAAGAAATGTCGCTACAGAAATGTCTAATAAGTTGAATAACTTAGCACACGCCATTCGCTGTGCTAGTGGTCTACGCTCAACCCCTGTAGTTGAGTACTTCTATTATTTTCTAGGGGGTAAAAAAATGCGCACAAATGTGCACAGGGCTGGAAATGTACTTTTTTTTGGATTCTCAAAAACGTACCTTTTCAGCAATGAAGAGCGTACATTGCTTGAGTCTTTAGGGATTACAAGTCGAATTGGTAAATGTTTTCAGCTCTGTTGTGTAAATTCATTATCCTTTACGACAATAAGTAAACACAGTACTCGACACTGTGACTATATTGCAGAAGTAAGAGGCGAGTACATACTGTTAAAAAAAACTTATAGCTAATGATAATCCACTGTGAATTGGCGTCGCGTTAAGAGTTAAGCAAAATTAACACAATTTGTTCGTATATGATGTAATTCAACAGTATAAGCGAATTGTAGAGCTCCATATAAAAAAAAACTAGGTAGCAAGTTTATATGTAATAAGGCTAAAGAGCCTAATTACATCTCAAGTTTTGTAAAAATGCCCAATATTATTGAAAAAGAATAAAAATATCCTATATTGTTGACGAATTGGTTGTGCTTACATGTTTTTTCACAGTTTCCAGTATGCTCAACCCAGGAAATTGTGTATAACTTCTTGTTCACGATCAACAAAAAAATACCGGTATACACATTTTGTCTTCCAATCTATGACCAAAACTTTGTGCAGGATCAGGTATGAGTTGTAAATTGTCTAGGTTATGTGTATAATTGTGCATAGCTCACTTGTCAGAGGTGAAACACTACTGTTTTGGTCAGATTTTTGTGCATATCCAATCCACCGGGGTAGCTGACCTGGACTAGTACAGAGTATGTAAGGCTTCCAAAGAGAACCTTGGTTTGGTGCTCAATTCGAACGCACCACCTCGACCTCTCCTCCAAAAATTAATTCACAATTTTAATTATACGTATTAGACAGTCAAAAACTAAGTTAAAATTATCGAAAGTGTTTCAGCTTAGACGCAGCCAATGACTTGTCTATATCCAAAAATCATCACTTCCGGTCTGCTAGCTACTAAACTGTTAGCTATTCTACCGAAGCGTTTACCGCCATCCCGCACTGTGTGGTATAAACTATAAACACCTGTTTTGATTGTGAGGAAGATTTTAACTCTAGAGCTACTACAGGATACAGGACCACTTTACTACCCTCCACCCAGTTGAATTAGAAGATAACAGCCTTCTCTGTATTTTCTGTGGTGGACTTATTTCGTGTAGCAATACTGAAAAGGGAACGTTCTGGGACGTACCTACTACCAAAATACTGCAACAATAAGGGTTCATTCACATCTACCTACTCCGGCGGATAAGGAACTAATCCCAGTGTTTATAGCTGTGCAGCTCCTCACCTCAACCCCGTGTATTAGGTCAGCATCTGGATGATGACACTGTATTCCTTAGTCTCTGACTCAGGAACATCAACGGCGGCACATGCGCAAACTTGCTGGCCGGGACACTTGCTAAGCTCCGGGGTATTAATTCCGAAACTCAACAAGCGCTTACATTGAGCAACCGAAAGCGCCAGATTGATCTAAACAACGAAGAGAGCCCTGCTCCTCATAAACGAGCTGTAATGTCGCAACCTGCAGCGAATGACCAAACAATTCACTCGATCCGTACTACTATTATGCAGTCTCAATCAAGAGCAGAGGCCAGTTTGTAAATCTTTGTCCGTGGCATCGAAGCTCTAAAGGGTACGGTCAAAGTTCATGGGGATGACATCCTGCTACAGCAGAAACTATATATGAGCTGAAAGAGATGGTCAAATAGTTGGAGCTAAGTCATGCCTATGCACAAGGCGGATCAACTGTCTGATGATTCAAGGAGTACCTGAATCTGCCGTAGGAGCAGTGGAGGAGTTCAAAGTTTTAGCAAACCATATCCTTGATTGGCTGGGGCTTCCAAATATCCCAATCACAGTCGCCTTTGACTTGGGAAGACTCTAGCTGCTTGTGCACGCCCGAGATCCATCCCGAAGCAACTTGGCAACAGTAAGGTTCGGACTAACATCCTCAAAGCTATGCAACTCAAGCTTCAGGAAACAAATAAGTCGATAGTTCCATCACTAACACGAGGCTTGCGGGAGCAAGAGGCAAAGACGCGAGCTGACTGGATGTCAAAACCACCAATGGAGCAATTAGGATGCCCGACAACATTCAACTCCTGATCTTAGTCAATATCTCAACGACTACCATATTCTTGCCCATGATGTTTACATTTTTGGTGTACAGTTAAACTGTTAAAATGCTGGAGAGAAACAAGGCTCCCGGAACTGACTAGATCCCTAATGAGGTCAGGAACAGATTCACTCCTGACAGTAGTAAGTCTGTTTCAGCTGGTCTCAGCTCTGGTAATGTGCCCTCGAAATGGTGTGAAGCTCTTATCAACCCAATCAACCAGAAAGGAGCCCTGACTATACCGTCCAACTTTAGACCCATCACACTGATTAATACTGTACTGAAGATGCTCATTTCCGTCATGAATAATGGACTTAAAGTATGGCACAGAGTCCACAAGAAAACGTTAATTTTCACAGGCAGGATTCCAGAAAGTTTGCGCGACTATAGATCACATGTTTTTCCTAATGTCTAATCCAAATACAGCTTTTGAAGAAGGCGCAACTCTACAACCTGCTTTGTCCACCTTTAGCAGGCCTTTGACACTCCGAACTACAATTTACTCTGAAGCACCATACTACATATACACGTATGAACACAATTCATCAAAGTATTTCAAAATATCTACTTGCAGACTTACGTGTACGTTCCTGTTGGATCGGAACACTCCGAGAGTACTAATATCACCAAGGGGATTCTTCAGGGTGAATCTGTGTCTCTTGCTCTTTTCAACCGGTTCATCGAAGACCTATGCCAAGCTGTCAATGGGCAATTCCTTCTTGGAATGAATTTGGGTTCAAAAGTAGTGTATTTTCTTCTGTATGCGGATGATCTGGTCTCTGTTCATAGTAACGAAGTCAAAAGAAGCCCTCCAAGAAAAGAAATCAGTTCACTAATTAGGTCATCTTATCATGAAATTCATTTCGCAATTCGTGAAAACAAGAAGTACAGTGGCAGCTAAAAAATATCCTGGAGGAATTGGGGCTGTGGTCTCTTTACAATGACGCTTCAGTAAATAGGCTACTAAATTATAAGGATATATTTATAAGGAAACTAGAGATAAGCAGATTAGGGGATAAAATGTTAATCAAAAGTATAAATAAATTTCAAATTATAGACTAATTAAATCTAAATACAACAGTGAACCTTACCTTAACCTTAATTTACCTCTGTACGTAGCTAGGACAATCTTACAATTAAGGTTACATTTTAATTCTGTTTTTACCACGGCGATTTCGCTAGCCTGGGAGGAGAAGCAGTGCCAGTTTTGTGGCGAGCAAGTTTCTTTTTTTCACGCTCTTTACGAGTGTAAAAGAGATTCCACTTCGTTCGTTCTAGGCTGCATCTCTCCTTCCCGGCATACGCGGACCAGTAACTACGAACACTTTTTAACAGAGTTAGCTACTAAGAAGCTATGCCTTACACAGTATCCGAACATGCACATTTATATAATCTCAATTATTGATAAGTAATCACAACCTGTCCTGTACCTATGTTAAGTTTAGTTGGGTGTAAACGCGTAAGCCATATAAATAAATTCAATTATGATGTAAGGCTTCTAAAGTTGTTTCTATTTTTAGTGCACAAATGCTACATACTCTCGGTCCGTTTTCTTTAGGTTTTCTTCGCGCCGACAAAATTCAAAATATCAGCATAGGACCGCCAATACATACCGGGGACGGCACAGTGTGGTTAGCCCAGTTTAGCCCATCTCAAACGTCACATAAGAGCCGTCCTTTTCTCTCTCGTCTCCTCCCCTCGCAGGCGGGAGGACATGCACCAAAGGTGGCCAATAATAGGCAAACCCACACCCAATGTAGTTATAAAGTAAGGAAACTGTTTCATATCAAAAATTTTACTCGTTTTCGAAAAAATATCACCCGTTCAGGAAAAAAATATTACTCGTTCAGGAAAAAAATATTACTCATTCAGGGAAATATATTACTCGTTCGGAAAAAAAATATTACTCTTTTGGGAAAAATATAACTCTGTTTTAGGTAATGCGTTCAAAACCTCTTGGTTTCATTTTGGGATTCTTTGTTAACTTGTATTACTTGTTCAGAAAAAAAGTATTACTCTTTTAGCAAAAATATTACTCGGTTTTAGTTAATGCGTTAAAACCTCCCCTTGGTTTATTTTTACGGTTTCTTTGTAAACTTTATATATTTAAGTTAGGGTGTGTCAGGTTACAACGTTCCTAAAGTAAGAATTGCGTACGATCTATTGAAACTAAATGTTGTTTAATCCAACAACCTAACTTTCAAAGTATTTTTCAAAAGTCTACACGAAATTGAGTTGAGATTGAGTCAGCACATTTTCAGGCAGAATTTATATATTCTTAGGCACTATATTATTCTTCCTCAGATCGTAATGTTTTCCTAAAACAGTAATATTTTTCATAAAAACGTCCCATTTTCTCCTGAGCTAAAAATACCACCATTTCACCATTTGGAAAAAAAAGTCACATTGACGGATTATTTCTGTTATGAATTATGAAGGATAAATTGGAGAACTTTAAATGTTAATACGGGTAATATCATTACTATTTCAAGATTAAAAGTTACCATGTTTTTATTCATACGTTTAAATAATCTTCTCGGTCGGTGCATATACGCCGAACCTGATTGGCAAATGAATATTTTTCTGCGTTCCTGAATGACGAATCACCTAATGTGACGGCATCTGAATTCGTTGCTAACTCAAATTGCCATCGGGCAACACTTGCGGGTCCCTCCCTGGTTGGTGAGGTCACCGGTAGACTGGTCGGTAAAGGCTCACTTCTGGGGCTCTTTCCTCTGCACTTGCACTTCACTCTCTCTCTTGCTTTACACAAGTAGCCTAACCAAACTAAATGTTGTTTAATATAACCGACATTTCTAGGTTAGGTGGTATTAATTCTTATTTTGGGTACGTTGTAACCTAACCTAACCTAACTTAAATATATGAACTTATTAAATAAGCTAACAAAAACAAAACAAAAAGAAAACAAGGGAAGTTGGGATTTGAACCTATGAATTACCAGCTTCGTAAGCAAAAACTATGCCACAACGCTATCGGGGCCTGACTGAGAGTTCACTGAGAAAACCTGTACCGTATCCAGAGATTTCCCCAACGGTGAGCCTTTACCGTCTCGTCACCGGTAGGCCGGAAAACTAGTTTGTAAACTGTATTCATAATATCCCGGCCCATGCGGTCTGTTTTATATGTCACATGACATTTTGTGGTCGGCTTGGCCCCGGGTGACCCCCAAAGGTCAAAATTTAAAATTAATTCCAGTATATGACCCCGCATGGCCTGAGGCTTCCGAATTCGTTGTTAACTCAAAGTGACCTCGTGCGACCCTTGCGGATCCCCCCGGAATCGTGGGGTCACCGGTAGACCCGAAAACTGGTTTGTCAACTGCATTAATGATCCCTAGGTCCGTATGATCATTTTGATATGTCCCATGAAATAGTGTGGTAGGGAAAATCATGGTTCGAACCATAAAGCAGCACACTTTTTCTATTCTGATCAATTTGATGTCACATGCCATGGTTAAGTCGGATTGACCCCGATTGACCTTATGGGGTCACCGGTGGGGGGTCGTGGAGTGTCACCGGGGGGTTCAAATCCCGTCTTGCATCCAATATATATGATCGTGAGGTGCAGAGAGAAATTTTGACGTGCCGCATGCTATAGTTGTGGCGAAGGTCATAAAGGTCGTTTTCCACCCACTTTGATCCGCCGGGAATGGGTCAAGGGGTCATTTGCCAGGAAGGCACATTGGATTTTTAGAGTCTAGAGCCATTGACCCGATGGTCCTACGTTCGCTTGAACTCATTTAAAAACTCAATGTGTTAAAATTGGACTAAACTTAATAATATATTGTTAAATATTGTTAATAATTAACACACGTCTGCGACAAATGGCTTAACCGAATAGTCAGTGGTTTCAATATAAGCGAACGGTACCAAGTATTACCGGTCGTCCCCCCTGCCACCTACAACATACACACGTATTTGATGGATGACCACTTCTTGACCCGCCTTCACTAAATTCTGACAGATATCCTCAATACGACAAAAGTTGTAAAAATGTGCATGAAAATTGAAAAGACGAGACATTTTTGTATATCTTGGTGCAATTAGATTTTTGTTATTGCACCAATTCTGACCAATTTATCGAAATTAAATACATGATATTTCTTTTACGGCAAAATGGCATGGAGAGTTTGAGTTGTCCGGCTGAGTGAAGAGTTTTGGTTCGTAGAGACGTTCGAGATGGGCTTTTTCGATACTCTGGACGCCGGAGTAGGGAACCACTTATTACCGTATTAATTTAGTAAATGCGGTATATAGATTTGGTTTGGCAGTCTGTCCCACTGCTGATAGAGCGAGTAATCGCGCATCAAAATTCTATATGAAAAAACGGTATATGCGAAGAACACTCCACCAAGTAAAGGATGCAAATTTTGCAGCTTTATAGACCCCGGCTTCACAGGACCTGAGTTTTTACAGGGTTTTACGTTTACGCAACCTAAATTTCAGAAATTTATACTACATATACTGCGAAACATGTTCGTAAGCGGTCCAGGAGAAGCTCATCTGTCTGTGCGATGCGTAACGAACAGAGCCGTACCAAGCCTGGATCATGAGGAGCGGCTGCTCTAGGCCGGACCAGCTTAGTAAAAAAAAATGCTAAAATATCTGAAAATGTCGACTCGTTAAGAAATACTAATATTTGTGTAACACATTCTATATTCAGAAACGCGTGCCAAATTAGAAACGTATTCATAGCATCAGTTCCTTTATGGCATTTCAGCTGAGCCGAAACCCCTCGGTTTGATCCTTAGCCAAACTGCCTGTGATTTCATGCCGGTTGAAATTTAAAAAATTCTAGAGACAACCGTGGTGAAATAGATTCAATTTTTATTATCCTGAGTGATCTACAAAGGGAGTCCCGAGTTATTTTGAACACTTTTTACCAACTAGTTTGCTGCCGAAGGTGAGGTCCATGAATCCTGGGTCTAGTTTATTCTTGAAGACAAAACATTAGCGTACACGTTCGCACTCAATTTGTCTACTCTAAGAAGACCCGTGTGACCGTTTACAGGGTAATTCTGAACGACGTGTCTGATTAAAGTTTCCAAACTGTTTTAGAATCTGAACCGCTTGTACTAAATAAGCATTGTACTGTGTGACGGAATTAACGCAAATTAATGGGACTCATACAGGACGACCTCATATGTCAGTACTTGTCGGGAATGATGGTATGTCGTCGAGTGACCTCGGGTTGGCAGAGTAATCGACGCGTTTCATAGAAGTTTCAGGGGGATCTTAGCTTGAGGGAGAGAAACGTTCCGGAGCTCTCACCAACGGATGACATACACATGGACCCTGAATATGGCTTCAAAACATGTGCAATACATCAGTCTACAGTAGAGCTGCAAACAGATCCGGCTCCGGCTTAGGTTTAGGCTCCATTTTAGGTTTTCCCTTGGAGCCTCCGGCTCCGCAAAACCCCTGAGCCGATAGTTTGGCTCCGGCTCCGCCCAGGAGCCGGATCTGCGGAGCTCTAGTCTGCAATAATCTTACCCGTTGGTTGTACACGGATGACTGGAGGAATAATTTTGACACGCATAACCGCACCACCTGAAAACTTTTCAAAAAACTTTCATTTTCCACGAAAAACTCAATTAGATTCTACTTTCTGATCGCGTTTAACTTTATAACGCGTACCATTTCCACTATAATTTTTAATATGGTAGTATACCTGATTTAGACAGCCAACGCGAGGTGACTTTTGACCTACTGCATACTGTCCATATACGATTCCTAAGCCCACTCATATTTTCGATGTTTTGTTTACACTGGAAACTTAATTTTAGTATGGCATACATTCCCGCCACCACTGCATACCCATGGGTTACAGTAGGTCCTTGAAAGCTGTCTTATGCTATTTTGCCATGTTTTTACTACTTCTATGCCAGAGTTCACAGTCTCAGGATGCCCCTACGTCTTTTAAACAATAACTCAAAAGTGTTCAAAATAACTCCGGACTCCCTCTGTAATTACCTGATTATCTAAGATCTCCGATGGGTCAAGAACGACTGTCTATCCTTGCCATATCATCTATTGAATTTGAGATTTACTCACGATGCTCATATAAATCCGTTATTGATGTGGGCGAGTCCAGCAACTGTTCCATTGACAAATATAATTTTTCACTATTTCTACCTTTTACATTTACGTCTACTTTTTAGAAAATATATGTTCAAAATGTTTAATTTTCGATGCTCAAGCGGCAACTATTTGCATACGGCTCTATCTTCCCCTTAACTCCGCTCATACACGTTTTGAGCCAGGAAATGTTCGAACTCGAACTTTTCGGTGTGCCAAACAATTAAAAAAAATTAGGGATTAGGAATCTAAATATTTCGGAACCCTCTCGAAATTCAAAGCCGGATATACCCCGGATAATTGAGGAGTTTAGTACCATGTAAAGTGTTGAAAAAGTATTTAGACAAATTATGTGCAATTGTCCATTTATTTCTATACTGTCCGTCCAAAGTAAAGGATATGATACTGTGCGTATGGTGAAGTACCAAGTACCATTCAGATTAATTGGGTTAATCTTGGTATAATGATTAATGATAGATGATAACATTCTGCATCAAGTTTAAATGGAGCTCGAAGCCGTATCTCCTTGACATATACTAGTCACTCAAGTTCACATGGAAAAACGATGCCATGCTGATGGATTTGGCTGAAACTTGCTGTACTTACAGATCTTGACTCTCTTGAATAATGTTTAAATTTAAATTGACGTCAAAGCCGTAGGGAGGAGTCTATGGGAAAACGACAGATGCCCAAAAAATTACATTTTTTAATAACAAGATGGACTAGGTTAAAATATACTTCAAAAAATTAGTAAATTTTTGACACTGGTTTTATTTTTCTACTCTGAGAGGAGAGTAAGATAAAAGAGCTCAAAATTTTGGCCTCAGAGAGGTGGGTGCAGAAGCCACCGCCGAGAAGAGGCTCACATGTCGCC
>JAQFZY010002673.1:0-11219 GCA_034696285.1 Hypogastrura burkilli
GTAGAGCCAACTTCGCTAAGCGGCGGGGCCGCGTGCGCAAGTATAAGACACGAGCCGAAGGCGAGGTCGTTACTTGTCAAGTGTAAAATAAATCCCTCCGGGTCCCGGGCCCTGGTCTCAGGGACCAGTTCAGACCAGCGTCGGTACGGGCCTGAGTGCACTAGGCTAAATTAAGTTGTAATTATTAGAAATATTATTTTGGTTCCTATTACAGTGTGGTGTACCCGCGCTACTGGCTAATACGAATGATAGCGGTGTCCAAAATCAAATAAATAATATGAATTTAATATGAATAAGTCCGCAGCCACAGTGGACTTTATATGTTATATTGAACTGACATTGTCCGTGGTCTAAATGGAACATAAATACTCCATGCAACGCATACTTCCGCATTCTAGTTTTAGGCAAGAGGTAAGCAAAAAGAAAACGGCATATGAGACATTTAAGGTAATAGGTTTTGATTTAACATAAATCCGTAATTCGTAAAGTTTCGTACCTTTGACGGAACTTTTCACCGGAGGAGAGTTTCCTGACTTTTTTACACCGTATTATTAAGCGTATCTGATCCTTCATGTAATAATACCACATGGACAAACCAATTAACTCATTTCGTTTCATACTCGTAGCCAACAGGTTGGCTTGTACTGTGTTATAAATTCTAAAAGGAAGCACAAAAATCGAATATTTGGCCACATCACCCTATTAGTTCATTGCATTTCCCTATCATTGAAACCCGGAATAATTCATAAGCCATACTTTGAAATTCTAAGCCGTAAATTAGGAATGTTAATGACAAAAAACTTGAAGAAATTAGTATTATTTTAAATCTTGATTCATTTTGACGGGTTTTTATGCCATATCTGGGGTTCTATGAGGAAACGAGTAATTACGTCAACTGAACATTTTTTACTCTCGTCTGTACCTGAAAAACAGTGGGATTGGGCTAGAGTTACTTGGGAGCTGAGAATTGAAGCGAAAACTTTATGGAAAAATGAGAAAGATATTTATTACCAAATTTTATTATTTTATTTACGGGAAAAATCAAAATTATAAGAAATATGTTGTAAAATCGTTTATTTTTTACATCATTTAAGTCCAGTTTAGCACTGAAAACTTCACACTCGTCTATTTTACATATACTAGAATAATTCTTTAGCCGTATTACAAATATGGAACAGATTGTAAAATTATAAATCATTGTATTACAGACGCATGAGTTATGACAGTTCTTAGGTATGGTAGGTATTGTGAAGGCGTACTGGATGCCTAAGATATTTAGAATTTATAATTGGGTTCATTTATGGCCCTAGAAGGGGGCTGGCTTCATGGCTCCTGTTGGAATTTTTATAAAGACCATCAGGCCAGGTTCAGTCTGGGAGGCAGGCCAGGGCCAACTTTCGAACTACAAATAAAACGGAGAACAATGCAGGCCGTCCGGACCGTTAGAATTTAATCCGCAATCCTTGTAATGTGTGAAGGAAAGTCTCCTTAGAATATGTGACCGCTGAGTAGCGGGTATCTTTCTTGGATCCGTTAAACTAAGCTTCGCATACGTTTCTTATTATTATTCTTATCACGTAGCTCCCGTTTAGACTAGCATAATTTTTGCTTCGTCCATGGAATTGAGGGACTGATTGCAGTAAGAAGCTTAAAGACATCTCAGTGAGTTTTGTACCAAGTAAATTGTTTGGCTCAGCTTTAATAACAATTTTGGTAAATGACAACGACTTCCTCTATTAACTGGTCAAGGAGTCTTGGGTGACCAAGTCACGAGTCCCTTGGCGTCAAATTTATCCAGGAGCTCCAAAAATCCAGCGACGACAACCGTGCTGAGACTCTAATGATGAAGATTATGTCTTGTGTTCCTAGACCTAATCTATATGACGGGAGATGGAAACCGGGTTCCTTTGTAAGACGTACTGACTCCAGAAGAAGCGGCCCGACGTACAAATCAAACGCGGGTCCCACATGTTGGTGTTCAAAATCCACACAAGCCGGCAAGATCCGCCTTTTTTTTAACGCTACGGCTCAAAGTCACGGGAAGTGTCTAAATGACTTTAAAGCAAGAGCAGTAAATCTTTTTGTGCCAGGTCTACTCAACCCTCTAAGTGCCACCCTCTGGAACTTCGGACAGAGAAGGGTCGGATTTGGAGGTGATATAAAGTACATGTTCTACCGTGGCTGGTGGACTAGGAATCCGAAATTCTCAGCGGTTTCTGTGGCGGGGTGCAGAAAGAGATAGAGATCCAGACCCGTGGGTGATGTAGGTACGTATGTTCGGTACCGTCTCATCCCCGTACCAAGCGGCGATATTAAAGAATATGACGGCTAGACGCTAGACGTTGGAATGCAGAACTTCCCTCTGCCGCAGCTGCTGTCCGGGACATACACTATGTCGATGGCTACCTTGATAGCGCCAACAAACGCGAAGATGCCTTCCAGTTGATTGAAAATGTGAGCAGAATTCTGAGCTCTGGTGGGTCTGTAGTTCAAAAGTAGTGTGATAAGATACCAAGCGAGTTACAAGACAATGAGAAGAGCCTCAACCTGTCGTCATAGCAGTCCGTAAAAAAGTCCGAGGCCTCTACTGGAATCATGACTCGTACAGGTTTACTTTCTGTGCAACTTTTGCTAAACGTGAGCAGTCTCATGTGTCCGGGGAAAAGCGATCTACAAAGATGGGGAAATTGAAAGTGATCATGTCGCTGTTTGACCCCTTGGACTTCCCTCACTGTGAAGGCCAGAATCAACAAATCTGGTGGTACGGACTCCTGTGCGACGACAAGCTGTCCAGTGAGTGACCTCTTTCGGGAATGAGCCTCTTGGATTGCGGAGTTAGCTAGATTCCTATGTTCAGTGTACCATGATGTTATAATAGCCAACTGGACAGTGCCGTGAGTGTCGAGCTACACGACTTTCGAGACGCAAGTGGGAAGGCGTTATCGAGTGTAGCCTAATGGAGATTAGAAACTGAAGAGGGAGTTGACGCCGCGGGAACGAGACTCTGTGAGACAAACCAAAAATATCATACGATTCCCGACTCTTTCCTTCACTTCTGGAGCGACTCCAGGACTGTCCTCTACTGAATTCGGTCCGACGCTCGAAAGTATAAACCTTGCAGGCTCACATGATTTGTGAGATCCAGGACACCACTGAGGTCACCCAGTCTGTGCCTACCTTGGTGAACGTGGCCAACACCGAGAGTGACATAAGACCGGAAAGCAGGAGGCTGACTGGTCCGTCATTCTTAAAACTGACCAAATACCAGCGGACTGTCGAGCGGAAGGTCCTGACGGAAAGACACGACGACCATGACGAGTAAATGAAGAATGAGCACGTGCTTAACGTCACTACTGAAGCCACTGAGTCAGAGTGTCACTGGCCTGATCTCCCGCCCATCAGCCGGTTCTCGTCTCTAAATCGACTCCTACGGGCCACGGCTTTCGGAACATTCGAAGGAGAAGAACTTAGGAAAGTTCCACAACAAATTAATCCACTGTCCAAGGAATATGTAGGAGCCGCCGAACAATTATGGTCGAGGAAATCCTAAGCAGAATCCTTTCCCGTGGAGATCAAATTACTACGATAGGAAAAGTCAATTCAATCAAAAGTCAGTTAACAAAAGTCAATTCAATACGAAAGGAGAGCCGCCTAAGCAAGTTGACCTCTGTCCTAGATGAGCACAGAGTATTGAGATTGAGCGGCCTCCTCTCTGTAGCTGAATGGGTTCCCGTTGCCCTATTTTTCTTGAGCCAATGGACCCCTTTACTAAACTTTCAATTTTCAAGTACCATGTGGTACCATATACAGGCGGCTTATTACGGTATCAATGCCGTAATCAACACCATTAAACAGAAGTAGGTAATACGTTCTGTCTGGTCAATGGTCTCTAAAGGCATGCTGGAGCGCGTGTTTGGATTGCAAGCTGATGAGAGCCGAACAGCCTCCAGAGATGTGTCTGGTGCTAACGCTCGACTTGTAAGCGGCTCCAATTCAAGTCTCTGTTATGAGGTCCAGAGTGAAGAGATGTAAAGTCATTTTTACATGACTAACAACCTGGGCAGTTTACACTAAAGTCGCGGCTTCCCAGACAACGGACTCAGCTATCATGGGCGTTCGTAGATTCACTGCCAGACGAGACGAAAGCACTCCGATAGCAGCAAAAATCAGTACGGTGCATATAATGAGCTCAAACCGGCTCTCCTGGATCCGGACCAAGACAGGCTGACGAATAAGATGAACTTGCACAATTCTGAAATTCACGCTTTGAGTTCGTCTTGTATTTTTAGCTTAAGAAGAAATGTGACCTTTTTATGAAAAAATATTACCGATTAGGCAAAAATGTTACGATCTCAGAAAGAATTATAATCGTACCTGATAATATATAAAGCGCGCCTGAAAATATCCTACCTCTAAGAGCTCGGTGACGCAATCTCAACTCTATTTCGTGTCGATTCTTAAAAGATACTTTGAACATCAGTCGTCAGTTTAGATTGACCAACATTCACCTCGGTTAGGTCGTACGCAATTCTTACTTTTGGTACGTTGTAACCAGTGTTTCGAGTATTTATCAAGTGATAAATATCACCCCGAAGAAAAGTGTATTTTTATCACTTTTCATCCGAGGGTTTTGCTGATAAAAAGTGATGAAAAGTGATAAAAACTATTTTATGGATAAATCGAGGTGTGGTAGATTGAGAGAGTGGAAACAAAGAGTGAAAACAATCTCGGTTTTTCAATTAGGTCTGTAATGTTTCAAAGAATCACAATAGTTTTGGATGCGGCATGACTAAAGTGCACAGATATAGACAGACTACAGACGCTTGGCTTCTCCCGTTTGAGCCATATGACTTCTGTTGGTACGATGGGGCTATCCCACCTAAGTTTTAGAGAGTTGATCGACTATTTGACATCAAATTTGACAGGATATTTAAGGTTTATTTGTTTGAATTTACAAATAATTAATGGATTCCTATTTTAGTGAATTATAGCTAAAAATAAGTGAACTGGTAGTCGAGAAAACGTTGTTGTAACCAAAAGTTGTAATTTAATTCGTTTTAAATTGTTAATTTTAGTTCAATATACGGTTTAGTTTGAATGTTAGCGCACTTCTGCCAGTTTTATCACTTTTTATCGTTTTTATCACTTTTTATCGTTTTTATCACTTTTTATCAGTAAACGATAAAAAGTGATAAAAAATGTGCAAATTGGTAGAAAGTCAAAACACTGGTTGTATGGTAGAGAGTCGAAACACTGGTTGTAACGTAACCTAACTTATATATAAAGTTACAATGTCTTACACTTGCCCACTTGCCAATAAAGCGATTAAAAGGTATGGTGTTAGTAAGACCAAGGCCGTATCAGGATCGGATCAATAATGCTCTAGCAAGTGTACGAAGAAATAGATTGTTACGTCTCAATTAGCGACCATTTTTGCCTGCGGCCCAGTTCGCAGATATCAATTGCTTGCAAATTGTGATGCTAGACTTTGTTGCAGGTTCTTCTGTCGTAGCGTTTTCTATTTGCTGTCTTATAATGCGTCTTACCTGCAATCCTGCATCTAGCATCACAATTCGTATAAGTACTTAATTGGTAATTTGTTCCTGTGACCTGTCTTTCTAACATCACAACATATGTTTGGAGTTGGGCAATCGATTTATTTTCCTAACCGAAATATTCGTACTATTTAATTCGTTCCATTAATCGAGCCAACGGCGCTAAGCAGCGGAGCCACGTGTGCAAGAAAAGTATAAGAGTCGAGCCGAAGGCGAGGCGATGTCGTTATTTGTGTTCTAAAATTTACTTGCCACTCTTGTCTTTCCCCTTCTCACTTTTCTCCGAATAATACAATCCTGGCAATCCTGGCCAACCGGCGGATCATACCAAGCCAAGGTGTGACGCGTTTATTACTTCTTACACTTATAGCGCGAAATCTGTATTCTCTGCTACGCCGCTATCCGAAACACCACCGTCTGTGTAAAGTCTACCAACATCGCATTCCCAACACCCGCACACGCCTGTCAATTTCTTGTTTTCGTGTCGCTCAACAAATGCTGCTATTATTTTAGATTATATTTTCAGAGTTTAACACTACTAAGTCTAGGGACTAACCAATCGCTTATCGCGAAGCGTCGAGGGAAACGTTAGCACTCAGCTACGATGGATTATGTGGGTAGTGATAAATGTAGATTTTGGGGTACCGGTACCGGCCTAGCAAACGTCAACACCACCCTATGCGTGTGTGACACGATGCGCAATTACATTGTTAGTAAGTTTACTGACTGTGTTAAGTTATGTTCGAAGAGGTTTCTTTTGTGGCGTATGAAGAGACCTGACAAAACTGAGCCTGAGTTGTGATTATTGCCCTGGTGCTGGGATTTGTGTAAATTCTGGTGGGTTGCGATGTACCATGGAGGAAGAAAAAGTGCAAACAATATCTTACGGATTTTTTGAAAATGTCAACAAAAGTGAAAAAAATCCGTTCCTGGGAGCCATGTTTTTTATTTTCTAAGGGATGTCCCCTTGACCCTAAAAAATCCATATTCACACTTGGTCTTTGTATTTTTCAAAACCTTTTGTGGGATGATTTTGGTGAGCATACGTTAAGAAATGCAATCTGTAGGTTGCGGATTGTGCTAAATCGGCTGTAATTTTATTATAGTTAGAACAACCCCTAGCGCGTTCATGGCAAAAGACTCCTACACCTTCAAACGGGGGGTCAACCCCCAAAATCCTATGCTGGATACGCTCATGAGACCAGCCTTGCCCACGACCTCTACATGCAAGCAGTAACGCTTTCAGAACATTGCTAGTATTATTGCGCGGGTGCGCCTTAGACACCTTTGAGGACTGGTCACCATACTCCTATGATAATGATGGTCTGACTCCAAATGTCCAAATTGTGTTGCAACGAATTTAAGGAATAATAGTTTAGGCATAGATACACATATTTAAATGTTGATCGTGAAGGGCTGCAGTCATAGACACATAAAAGCATTGGCTTACCGAACCCATTATGAAACTTATATGAACTTACCGCTATGTGAATATCATACTTTGGTCACCGTATGCACATGTTAAATACTATTATATAAAATTGTTGGACGCTACTGAGGGCATGGAATTGTAAAATGTTAAATTAAGGACCAAAGTTTTAAATATTTAACGGAAGTGATTTCATTCCCGTTCCTGTAAAGTTGTTATTAAAATATAATGATACTTATATAATAATTACAAATCCTATTATGTAACAACCGCACTTTCGGCTCGGTCTTATATGTTATTAATTGTGTTCGCTAATACTAGTAATCAATACTTAGTAATCAACTATTTAAACCTTTTATAGAGAACCGAATCATATACGCTTCTGGACGGAGAGACACACCATCATTAAAATGCTGTCTAAAAAAACAGCCCAAACTATGGCGATATTTCTCAACCGTGCTAAGATGTTTCATGTGATAAGATTTGGGTTTGTACAAAATCCTAAACTTGGTTTAAGTTTAAGAAATTGTTCTACATTCTGGTACGCCTCGTCCTTCACCACGATTGCTATACTTACCATTCTTATATTTAAGCTCATTGAGGTAATTCTCTTTGGGGAGCTAAACACGGCCTACCAGATCCTTGCTGTAGGTGTAATTTCTCCAATGCTGTTCTCTGTATCTACAGAGATATATCTGCTTGTTTACTCAAAGGAAATTATTTCAACAGTAAACGCCTGCTTCACCCTCACCGAGCGTACAGGTGAGGTATTATTTTATTATAAACCGTGGCAAATTATTTGTGCTCACTTTCGCTGCTTAAGCCTGTAGTCGAGTCCCTCTATAAAACTATTTGTAGGATGGTGTTTCCTGTGTCAACCATCTAGTATGTTAAACGTTGGTTCACTTGTATACAGATCTTAATTTTTGGCTTTGTTCTCAGCGGACACAGTTAATTCGAATTGGATACCAGAAAAGGATGGAAACGAACGGATGGTTTGGATCCTCAACAATGTGGTTTGGCTCGGGAATGTATCATTACTATTCCCATCGTTTGTCGTGATCATTGAGTATGCGGAGACACTACATCCAGCGTTCGAGGCGATACGTACTAGTTCTACTGTAGTCAACTTAGGTTTGGCGGGCCTTGTATCGCTGGCAGCGGCCCACGGAACTACTTGCATCATTACCATTGCCAATATTCTTATGGTTGAGTACATCTACGTTGCAGAGTGGACAAAACGTCTATGGTATCTGGCTTTGTTGGATGTAATTGTAAGGACAGGCATGCTTTGCTACATATTATTTCAAGTGTTTGATGTAGGTGGAGGAAGGGAAAGATTTGTGCAAATCTGAATAACCGGACAGTTCAACTGCTTTATCGGAACTATCAGTTGCACGGGATAGCCATCAATTACGTGTATGGTCCTTGGATCGGAGCGGCCTACTACATCGTTAATCTTAACGTAATTACGCTAGTCTACATGATAACTCGACATGGGACTAGCATAAACCTGTCCCTGGTGATCATTGGTGCCCTTATCGCGATTTCCGTTGGGGTGGTTGCAGCTTACCTCTACCAACAAGCCGTTAATATGCGAATCAACTCATCTGAGGTTGGGAAGTCACACTTGGGGCAATACGTGCGAGGATCAATTAATGCTAAGTTCTGGAAATCCTGCTATCCGATATACATATCCGTCGGAGCACAGTTTACCATCTCAAGTCGGAATTTTGTTCTGGAAGTATTTTGTGATTTTGTCCTGCAAACTACACTTGGTTTAATCCTTGCCTTTGAGAGAGCATAATGTTTACGTGTATGTACTAATAATAAATTACAGCTGCGACAGTTGCATTTGTGTGTTATCTGCTGTAGGTTACTTTCATGTTATTGTTAGCTCTACACTCTACAGCATATCTATATACATAAAATCGTTGGTATGTAAGTACGTGTGTGTGGATGTATGTATGTATGTGGGCATGTATGTCCGCTATCTCCTCTGTAACTACTGTACGGATTCAACTAAGAGATACCTAAAAATTTTCCTAATTTTAGCGAAAATTATTCGCCCCAAACAAAAGTGGACTTTTTTCAAAAATCAATTTGCACCTGGAAGGAATCAAAATCGAGACCGTTTGCTAAGGTGTAGACAGCACGGGGTCTGGTGACTGTGTAAGGGACCAGGAATGGATAAATTCACTTACGCTTTGGTAAGGCATTGAGTCATTGTGAGGGGTTGGCTGTATGGATGCAGGTGTCTTTGCTGGGGGCTTGCCCCAACCAATCACGTTTGCGCTGGTCAGCGGCCCATAATTCAATTTGATTTGATGCATTGATTTTAAGTGATAAGTTCAGTTAGGTTCGAAAACTTACGAAAGCCTTCCGGAAACTTTGATTCTAAGTTAAGTTTAGGTTCGGAAACCATCCGGAAATATTGATTCTAAGTTAAGTTAGGTTTAGAATCTTTCGGAAATTATCCTGAAACATTGATTTTAAGTTAGGTTAGGTTCAGAAAATTTCGGAAACATTTATTTTAAGACATGGGCGTATCTACCATAGGGTTTTTAGGATTGAAACCTTCCCCCTGAAATGTCGGACCAAAGAAAAATATTAAGGCTAAAACCCAAAAATTTTCGCCTCCGGCGCTATTTCCTGCCTGTTCGCCAAAGTCTGCTCATATCGTCTCGGAAAATACATTTTCAAGCGTCAAAATTCTTAAAATTTTGACGCCTCCGGCGGCTTTGGAACTCATGCAACCCAAAACCCCTCCCGAAACTTGAGACTAGATACTCCCATGTTTTAAGATAGGTTAGGTTCTGAAACTTTCCTGAAACATTGATTTTAACTTAGGCTCGCTTCGGAAACTTTCGTAAACTTGCCAGAAACATTGATTTAAAGTTAGATTAGGCTCAAAAAATTTCGAAAATTTACCGGAGTCATTGATTTTAAGTTAGGTTAGGTTCGGAAACGTTCCGGAAACATTGATTTTATGTCAGGTTATGTTCGGATACTTTGAAAAACTCACCGAAAGCGTTGATTTTATGTTAGGTTAGGTTCGGAAACTTTCCGGAAACATTGATTTTAAGGTAGGTTAGGTTCGGAAACTTTCAAAAACGCACCGGAAACATTGATTTTATGTTAGGTTAGGTTCGGAAACTTTCGGACATTTTCCGGAAACATTGATTTTAAGTTAGGTTAGGTTCGGATACTTTGAAAAACTCACCGAAAGCGTTGATTTTATGTTAGGTTAGGTTTGGAAACTTTCCGGAAACATTGATTTTAAGGTAGGTTAGGTTCAGAAACTTTCAAAAACGCACCGGAAACATTTATTTTATGTTAGGTTATGTTCGGAAACTTTCGGACATTTTCCGGAAACATTGCTTTTAAGTTAGGTTAGGTTCGGATACTTTGAAAAACTCACCGAAAGCGTTGATTTTATGTTAGGTTAGGTTCGGAAACTTTCCGGAAACATTGATCCGTAAAAATTGATTTTAAGTTAAGTTAGGTTCGGATACTTTGAAAAACTCACCGAAAGCGTTGATTTTATGTTAGGTTAGGTTCGGAAACTTTCCGGGAACATTGATTTTAAGGTAGGTTAGGTTCGGAAACTTTCAAAAACACACCGGAAACATTGATTTTATGTTAGGTTAGGTTCGGAAACTTTTGGAAACTTTCCGGAAATATTTATTTTAAGTTAGGTTTTCGGTTTTATTCGGAAACTTATCGGTCCCATTGATTTTTAGTTAGGTTAGGTTAGGAAACTTTTGGATACTTTACAGGAACATTGATTTTAAGTTAGGTTTGGTTCAGAAACTTTTGGAAACATTTCCAGGAACATTGATTTTAAGTTAGGATAGGTTAGGGAACTTTCGGATTCTTTCCAGAAACATTGATCTTAAGTTAGGTTTGGTTCAGAAACTTTCGGAAACTTTCCGGAAACATTCATTTTAAGTTCGGTTACGTACAAAAACTCTCGGGAACATTGATTTTCAGTTGGGTTAGGTTCGGAAATTTTCAGGAAACATTGAATTTAAGTTAGGTTAAGTTCGTTATCTCTTGAAAAATTTTCGGAAACATTGATTTTAAGTTAGGTTATGTTAGGTTTTGGACATGTTCAAGGGCGGATCTACATAAGGGCCAAAGGGGCCATGGCCCCCACCATGACGCCGAATTTCATACTAGATATTTCAGGATTTTGAGCAAGGATATCTTACTTCCAATACACAATAACATGA
>JAQFZY010002674.1:0-11217 GCA_034696285.1 Hypogastrura burkilli
AATTATTTGATGATAATTCCTAAAGTACATTTGCCAAAGCCATAGGCATATTTTGAATTAGTAGCATCACTAACGACGACGCGGTTACTAGAAAGTTTGAAATACTTTTGTATCCTCATTTTTTAATTGTCTAATTCAATTCGGATATAATGCTTTAACAAATTAACCGTCCACATGTAACTTACCTTTTAGTAATAATTAAATGTAAATATTAATTCTCTGCCTTAATCTAGAGCTTGTTTGGCTTTCGATTTAATAATAATATCTGAACTTGGCACGTTAATACCTAATCATTTAACCTTTTAGTGAGTTGTAACGTATGTGCACAATAGAATGTGGAGTTTGTACATGGAAAATGCGTCGGTCGTGGGTGCTTCCAACAAGCGGTGGGGCAAGGAGAGAAATCACCCACCGGAATAAAATAGAACTCATAATGTTATGTGCACAGGCACGTTTCCGGCAGCGGATTTTCTTCTATTTGCTTTCTATTCGATCTATGCGAGATTGTTGACTGACTGACCTTGTGACCCTTGACCTTAAGTCGGTTTTGGATGGCTCGCTGGCTGTACTTTACTTCGTAAAACACTTTGACGATGACCTCAACTTCAGGGTCGAATATCTTCGGCATGATGACAGTTATCTGGACGGTTATTTTTGGGTGAATAAAATAGTAAACTTATGATATTCCCGCCTTTGCACTTGAATCTCAAAGCTCCCCTGGATTGCCTTAGGACAATAGCAAAAGTGATAAAATCAGGCCACCGCACCCTGTAGGTCCCTGAGGAGGGACCAAATAAGGTTCCCCGGGGACCTATTTAGGTCATTCATTATTTTTTTCGAGGCGGTGTGAGCAAACGTTGACATAAATGGTCACGAAAAAGCACCGCAGGCGACAACATTTTGCGATTGGGACCAAATTAAGTCCCCGTCCATTGGACACGAATGAATGAATGAACGTCTTATACACGAATGAAGGAATGTTGTGGCAGAATATCGAAAAGTTCGAAACCTTTGTCGGCAATAATAAGATCATCCGCGTTAAGTTGGTCTACCAATTTTGAATTTTGTAAAATTAGCAGTCAGCATTTACGTCACTAACAAATGTTGGGACCCCGATTGAAGGGCAACCTACTAGTACCTTCATCGTATGCCTTTTGTAACTGTAAGTGCTATATATCGTGTCCTCTTGTTCTACATGCTATTCGGAGACTCCGTTATAAACTACGTGCAATCAATAATTAGTCTACAATTTTGCTTACTGCTAAATGATTTTGGCAGCGACAAAAATTTAGAGAAATTTAACTTCTGTGTCGTCAGTGTCGAGTAGCCAGCTCCTTTTGAACAGCTCCTAGATTCTCGGTAACTTTGAACACATTAATAAATCCCATTAATAGCGATTATCTGTGCTTTAATAGCGATATGATATGGTAAACATATCAGCAAATATATATATATATATGTATGGCAAGTGTTGTTAAATTTTGAGTATCAGTAGATACTGTAATCCCGTTTCCTCAGGCTCTGTTAAGTACGGCAGGTCTTCATTAAGTACCCGTTTCCTTTCCGCGTTGAGTCTGGAATTATACATGTTATGAGTCGTTTACTTTGTATTTAGCTAAGTAACTTGATCCTCATACTAATACCCTTACCTGGTATGCCTGTTACATCAATAGATTCGGAAACTGCCTGCTACCGGTGACCACGCATAATCCTTTCTCCCAAATACGGATAAATATTTACCTATAGTGCTCGCATAACGCGTCTCCATCTCCAGTATCGGGTAGGATACTGGAAAGCTCGAGTAGTCTCAACTACTAGTATAAACAACCTACATTATTTATACTATGCATATGCTTTCAAAATTTAGTACAATGTGCAATATACTTTGCATATAAATGATAACCCACTCACCTGATAAGTTTCAGCCATCGCTTGCATTTTTTTTTCGGAAAACGACTAAATTTTACCCCATCGGGTTTGTTTCTGCAGCTGTTCTTGCACTGAGGTACGCAAAGTAAGGCATGTAACGTAATTCTATGCCACTGTCCTACACTATTTAATAAACAGTTTAGTTAAAATAAGTTGAGAGTGAAGGGAGGAGATCACAGGGAGCAGCCGTAGCTTGAGAGCAGACGCACAATGTGCCGATCGAGTTTGAATCCGTGCGGGTGAAAAAAGTGAAGACTCCTCCCAGATCTAACAAGATTATCGCATTTTGTAAGGAAAAAATATAGCATATTCTGTGTTCTGTGCATATTGAGCATATATCGTGCATATTTTGACTGATTTTTGCGTGCATATATACTCATATTTCGACCTTTTTTTCCTGCATATGCTCCGGTCTTCAATAATGATTTATACAATGATGGGTATAGTAACGCACACTGACAACGTACTAGTCAAGTGTACATCGCTGCATATGCAAATTATAGCTAAAAATCATCAAGCTTGTTTTATGCTGTTGAACGCACTCATCATCATCACCATAGGAGACTTTCGCGTCCTTTTTGACACCGTATTTTATTCACTAAATAATACGAACTAACATTAAAATATTCATTATGTCCTACAGTAACCATAACTCAGTAATAATATTCGGCAAATTAATTTATTATTTTGGGGGGAATTCGGTTAAACGGGACCGAATTTGCTGCATTAGCTTGTCCCGTTTAGTCGAGTTACTCTGTATTACAAAAACAAGTATTAAAATGTGTTGTATAAATATCGATCGTTTTCATGCGTTTTAGTTGATTACGGTAAATAATCGTTTATGACGTTACGGACAGCAAAGTTTGGTGCTGGGTTTGCTAGGAGGATATAATCGTGTGTTAGTAAATTGACAATAATAACAGCAGAGACCAGATCAGAATTACTACAAATATGAACAATTTACTTACATATTCGTTCGATACACTATTATTAATACGGCTTCATTCATAAACCATAACTGAACGAAGCGTGTCGACATGGGAATAGTTAGCTAATCAGGAGTTTAAGCTTGCAAGCGTTGCCACCAGTCCAGTCATTTGAAGGAATGAATTCATCCCTTCTGCAATACGCATGTGAGTCAAACCAATTTCCTGTAACAAGCGACAATGGTAAATGTACCTAGATATTATTGAACGGTCTTACTTGCTACTGCTACCTATAGCACAACTTGGATTGTCTGGAATTGTGCAATTTTATGAGCACGGTCAACTACACGGCCACCTCCTTTTCGACACCCACTATCATCCACACTACTGGATGCATAGTAGATGAGGTTAAGACTTCAGGGTCTTTTTCATAATGTCGCTCATAGGGTTGAAGATGAAAACGATAGATGCTTTTTAAAAAAAAGTTATACAAGTGCTCTTACGAGCTCTTGCGTGTAGCTCTACGTGCCACACGGTCACTACCGTGAAACGAATCACATCAGTGAGACGAATCACAACTTAACTAAATCGTAAAAGTGAAACGAAACATTAATGAAAAGTGCTATGACGAGCTCATGCGTGTCGTCCTATTTACGTGCCAAACCCACACGGAATAACAAATCACTACCGTAAAACGAATTACAATCCCCATTAGTCAAAATCAAAAATACATTCCTAGCATATGCATGGCTTTGGGCGTCCGAATCAGTTGATAACTCAAAGTGACCTCGGGCGACCCTTCCGGATCACCCCGGGGTCGTGGGGCTACCGGTAGGCCGGAAAACTGGTTTGTCAACTGTATTCATGATCCCTAGGCCAGTAAGGTCATTTTGATATGCCACATGACATGGTGTGGTCCGTGGGTGACTTTCCGGGGGCACCGGTGGGTCACGGAGGGGTCCAATCATGGTTTAAACCATATAGTCACATTCCCTATGCACTACTGGTCAATTTTATGTCACATGTCATGATCGAGTCGGATTGACCTCGGTTGACGTTCCGGGGTCACCGGTAAGGTGTTATGCGGGGTCGCCGGTGGGGTCAAATAACGTGTCGCGTCCAATATACGTGATCCTGAGGTACAGACGAAAATTTTTATGTGCTGCATGCCTTAGTTTTTAAAATTTTGACAAACTGTCGTTTTTGACCATCTTTGACCCCCGTTTGACGGTCAAGGAGTCATTTGCCAGAGTGGAGCCATCGATTTTACGAATATACGCGAAAAGTTGAGTTTAGAATCGTTGAGACCATGTTCGTACGTTGTTTCGCGCAAATTTGCCCCTCGCCTGTGTTATAGAGATAGGGAATTTTGGACTAAACTTAATAATTAACAAGTGCTCTTACGAGCTCATGCGTGTAGCCTTAAGTGCCACACGGAATGACGAATCACTACCGTGAAACAAATCACTACCGTGAAACGAATCACTTCCGTGGGACAAATCACTACCGTGAAACAAATCACCACCGTGAAACGAGTCTCTACCGTTAAACGTATGACCACAGTGAAATGAATCACAACAGTGAAATGAACCCCATTGTTTGCTAATGTATATAAATTTCCCGCCAATTAAATGATTTTAAAGAAAGATTTGAAAAGGATTGATCATGCGTATTTTAGCGTATTCGAATCCGTTGCTAACTCAAATTGACCTCGAGCGACACTTGCGGGTTCTCCCGGGGTGGTGGGGTCACCGGTAGGCCGGAAAACTGGTTTGTAAGCTGTATTCATTATCCCTAGATCCGTACGGTCAGTTTGATATGTCACATGACTTTGTGTAGTCATTTTGACCCCGGGTAACCTCTTCGATGTCACCACGTGACCCCCATAAGTCAAAATCAAAAATTCATTCCTAGCATATGACCCTGCATTGTTGGGGCATCCGAATCCGTTGCTAACTCAAATTCGCCTCGGGCGACCCTTCCGGGTCACCCGGGGGTCGTAGGGCTACCGGTAGGCCGGAAAACTGCTTTCTCAGCTTTATTCATGATCCCCATGCCCATACGGTCATTTTGATATGTCACATGACATGGTTTGGTCGAGTTGACCGTGGGTGACCTTCCAAGGGTACCGCTGGTTCGCGGAGGGGTCAAATCGTGGATCCAACCATAAAATAACACTCGGTATGCTATTCTGGCCAATTTGATGTGTCACATGTCATGATCAGGTCGGGTTGACCTTGGTTGACCTTCCGGGGTCCCCGGTGGGGTCAAATCACGTGTTGCATTCCATATTTGTGATCCCGAGGTGCGGAGAGAAATTTTGATGTGCTGCATGCCTTACTTTTTGAAAATTTTGTAAAAGGTAGTTTTTGATCAACTTTGACCCCCCCCCGGAAGGGGTCAAGGAGTCATTTGCCAGGAACGAGCACGGGTTTTTTTAGAATCTACGCAAAAAGTTGAGTCTAGAACCGTTGAGACCATGATCCTACGTTGTTTCGCGCCAATTTTAAGTCATCGTGCGTTATAGAGATAGGGCATTTTGGACTAAATATAATACTATATTTTTAACAATATATTATTAAGTTTAGTCCAAAATGTCCTATCTATAACACAGGGCGACAAAGAATTGGCGCAAACCAACGTAGGACTATGGTCTCAACGGTTCTAGACTCAACTTTTTGCGTAGATTCTAAAAACCCGATGTGTGTGTCTAGCAAATGACTCCTTTACCCCTTCCGAGGGGGGGGGGGGGTCAAAGTTGGTCAAAAACGACCTTTTACGAAATTTTTGAAAAGTAAGGCATGCAGCACATCAAAATTCCTCTCCTCACCTCGGGATCACAAATACGGGATGCAACACTTGATTTTACCCCACAGGTGACCACCCATGCCCCCACACCGGTGACCCCGGAAGGTCAACCGAGGTCAACCATGTGACATGTGACACATCAAATTGACCAGTAGCGCATAGGGAATGTGAACATATGGTTTGACCCATGACTGGACCTCTCTGTGACCCACCGGTGTCCCCGGAAGGTCACCCGGGGTCATACCGCCCACAAAATGTCATGTGACATATCAAAATGACCGTACGGGCCCGGGCCTCATGAATACAGCGGACTAACCCGTTTTCCGGCCTACCGGTAGCCTCACGACCCCGCGGTGACCCGGAAGGATCGCCCTAGGCGAATTCGAGTTAGCAACAAATTCGGATGCCCCAAGCCATGCAGGGTCATATGCAATGAATGAATTTTCGATTTTGACTTATGGGGGCACGTGATGACCTCGAAGAGGTCATCCACGGTCAACTCGACCAAACCATGTCACGTGACATATCAAAATGACAGTATGGGCCTGGGAATCATGAATACAGCGGACTAACCCGTTTTCCGGCCTACCGGTAGCCGCACGACCCAGGGGTGACCCGGAAGGGTCGGTCGAGGCGAATTCGAGTTAGCAACGGATCGGATGCCCCAAGCCATGCAGGGTCGTATGCTAGGAATGCATTTCCGATTTTGACCTATAGGGGTCACGTGGTGACCTCGAAAAGGTCACCCAGGGCCATATCGACAACACCATGTCATGTGATATAACAAAATGACCGTAACGGGACTACCGATCATGAGTACAGTTGATAAACCCGTTTTCCGGCCTACCGGTGGCCCCACGACCCAGAGGGAACCCGCTAGGGTCGTCTGAGGTCAATTTGAATTAGCAACGGATTAGGATGCCCCAAGCCATGCATGATCATATACCAGGAGTGAATTTTCGATTCTGACCTATGGTCACGTGACCTCGACCACTTGGAGCCATATCGACCACACCATGTCTTGTGATATATCAAAATGACCGCACGGGCTTGGGGATCATGAATAGTTAATAAACCCGATTTCCAGCCTACCGGTGGCCCTACGACCCCGAGGGGACCCGTTAGGGTCGTCTGGGGTAAATTTGAGTTAGCAACGGATTCGGATGCCCCAAGCCATGCATGATCATATGCTAGGAGTGAATTTTCGATTCTGACCTATGGTCACGTGGTGACCTCGAAGAGGTCACCCTGGGCTATATCGTCCGCACCATGTCATCTTATATATCAAAATGACCGTAGGGCTTGGGGATCTCATGAATAATTGACAAACCCAATTCTCGGCCTACCAGGATAACCTAAGAACCAGAGGGGACCCGTTAAGGTCGTCTGAGGTCAATTTGAGTTAGCAACAGATTCGGATGCCCCAAGCAATGCAATGCAGGGTCATATGCTAGGAATGCATTTTCGATTTTGACCTACAGGGGTCACGTGGTGACCTCGAAAAGGTCACCCGGGGCCATATCCACCACACCATGTCATGTGATATATCAAAATGACCGTAACGGGACTATCGATCATTAGTACAGTTGATAAATCCGTTTTCCGGCCTACCGGAGGCCCCACGACCTAAAGGGGATCCGCTAGGGTCGTCTGAGGTCAATTGGAGTTAGCAACGGATTAGGATGCCCCAAGCCATGCAGGATCATATACCAGGAGTGAATTTTCGATACTGACCTATGGTCACGTGACCTCGACCACTTGGAGCCATATCGGCCACACCATGTCATGTGATATATCAAAATGACCGTACGGGCCTGGGGATCATGAATACAGTTGATAAACTAGATTTCCGATATACCGGTGGTCCCACGACCCTGAGGGGATCCGTTAGAGTCGTCTGAGATCAATTTGAGTTAGCAACGGATTCGGATACCCCAAGCCATGCATGATCATAAGCTAGGAGTGAATTTTCGATTTTGACCTTTGATGGTCACGTGGTGACCTCGAAGAGGTCACCCGGGGCCATGCCGACCACAAAATGTCATGTGACATCAAAATGACCGTACGGGCCGGGGGATCATGAGTACAGCTGGCAAACCCGTTTTCCGTCCTACCGGTAACCCCACGACCCCGGTCAGTGTGAGTTAACATTAGTTTGGGATTCACCTACACCCAGTACATGCCTAATCAATTTCTTTCAAAACTTTTTAAAAATTCGTTTACCTGGCGAGAATTTAAAATATATTCTTTTTAATTGATTAATTCAATAAAGGTCTATTCAATTAATACAAATATGGTCATAGGTCAGTAGAATCGATCCGCACGTTAGCGCCAGAAAATAAGCTAAAATATATACTCAATAAACCATTTAATAGCACAGCGAAGTAACGGAGAAGGGAACAATTATGAATCATAAATCATAACTCATCACACTAACAGTAAAGGAAAAATAGGGAGGGGTCGATGGCTCAGTGTGTAGAACTACCATCTTACTCTGGCCTTGGCATGAGAACAGTCTATATTCGAGAAATCGAATCCCTGCTCACTCCGATATAAGTATCCCACTGTGGTTTTATCCTTAAACTGCATGTCTTGCCTAGTATACCACTCGCCGGGACTAAAAGCAGTCCATATATACATTATTAGACTGAAATGCTCCTAGCCGCTATACTAGTATATGGCATGAAAAGCGATAAGGTCTAAACTAACCATCTTATCACATTGGAGCCGATATCGAGGGATTGACTGACCAGATCTGGAGAGGCTTGACCTTGAGGGGCACACGGCACATGGTGAAATTCCAGGTGTCTGGTTCTATGTGATAGGGTGTACCTACATAGTTAACGTTAGCTTATCCTACCATTCCTAATTGATTATTGGTCGTATGACATGTCAAGGAAACCAGCCCTTTTACCCTTTACTAAAGGAAAAATATATAATTAATTGTTGAAAATAATTTGTGAATCGGTCGATCGGTTCTTGCGTTATAAGAACTGCTTCAGTTAAGGTAAAGTTAAAGAAGGTAGACCCGTCTCGATGCTATGTACGTTCCTCGCTTTCATGTGTGGGTTGCGTTTTGTGACGTATGAACAGCTATAGAACTTTGTTTTCTCTTCCCGGCTCATAATGTTTACATACGGGAAGCGCGTGTTTGGTTTTTTGTTCTAGTTTGATTAAGCTATTCTGTTGACTCTTATTGTCTTATTTCACATACCCTACACTACATTGTTAGAGCAGTAAAAATCGATGCAATCACAATGGTATACTGCTCGGTGACAAAGTGTGTTAGCAGTAGTAGCTAGTCTTCAATGTCAAAATTTGAGTGCAAACCGGAGCCCTCAATTTCAAAACCATCTTGCAATTAAGGCAAAGGTCACCGTTAATCTAAATACAGTTTTCTGCACAATCAGGCGTATTCAATATCAAAACTTTTGTGCACCTTAATAAACTGAAGTTTCAGAATCTCCGGAAGCTTTGAGTTTTTGCAGACCCGAAAAATGTTGCTTATAAGATCTTCCGGGGAGTATCCCATGAGCCAGAAGTGAGAAATAATCTTGTAAGCTTCTTGAATTTTCCCAATCTGACAGAGCTCAAGCATTTCTTGGACCATGGCAGGTGATGGCTCATCACAAACCTATGAATAACCAACGAATGATCGAATTCAGTTTATTGAAAGACTTTTGATCAAAGGCAAAGTCATCGAACTGGCACCTGACAGAACCTTTATTATATGAAAAGGATATTTGGTCGAATCCTAATTTGAATTGTTAAGAATACATTATTATATTTAGTCCGAATCCCCCTATCTCTATAACACAGGGCGTGATCAAATTAGTGCAAAAGCACCTACCGGCATGGTATCAGCAGCCCTAGACTAAGCTTTTGGCGTATATGTAGTATAAAAATCGAAGGTACGAGTTTGGCCGTAGCCCAACGTGAATGAGAGGAGCAGGCAGTGGCTCTGCACAGCGAGCAATATGGCCAAATTTTTGACAATTTCCAACTGATGTAATTTCTGCACTTGAAATAAACCTGTGTAGCATGTGAAGTCGGTCCGGCACCGAAACTATGAGCCAAAAAGTTGTAATACCAGAAAATACCCGAAAATCAGGGTATTTCGGTTTTATCGGTTTTCGATAAGTATCGGAACCTTTTATTATGTAACCGGATCAGGTATAATTGATGGAGCCATTAAAAAAAGAATTATCAAAATCACATTATATTTGGCCGAGAAATCGTTGATTTTCGTTTTTTCTGGGTCAAGTTCAGAGGTCATTTTCTCGGCCAAATATGAATATCTGCAGCTGAAACTTGTGGAAAAATCAAAGTCAACTAGTCAGAATTAATGATTCTGAAAACAGAATTGAGCTAAGTAATGACGAAAAAGAGTTATGTGTTTTAATTGGCTAAAAAAAGTCCTTGGAAATTAAGGGGCGATCAATACCCAAACTTCATAATTCAAATACGACTTGAGCATCCTCATATATATGGTGGCCAATGGGGAGCCTTCCAGGCGTACTTTCTGCAAGTACACTCACTAGTAAAATAAGGTGGCTCTTCGAATCCAACCACCTCTACATGCAAGCAATAACGCTGTCAGAACAGGTCATTCTTTCAGGTTAATCTCACTCTTTTGTTTTGAATGTTTCTAGTATTATTGTAGGGGTGCGCCTTTGACGCATTTGAAAAGTCACCATTTAATACATTATATTACTGTACGATTTACAGGGGGCTATGTCTTTTGACTGTTTTAATTGGGGCAGCTGGTGGCAGCCTTGGTATTCTTAATTTACCGGTGCTGGTATTCTTAATTTTACTCTATACTACTATTGTTAGTACACGGAATCTCAAAGTGATGCGGAGTTTGCTGGAGATTCGAGAAATAAGCAAGTCTGAATTTTTCCCATGCCTTTACATACGACAAGCAAAACTTGATCTTGTTGTAGCATCCAAATTAGGAATCGGATCTCACTAATATTTTACTCGCGAGTAGTCCACTCCACATATATATGAGTACTTTAGGTACTATCACAACCCATGACTCCGACCCTTGTTTTTGACAGTTTTTTTGGTCTTTTAAACCACTGTGAGATGGGGAGATCATGGAATTACATTCCATGAGCTTCCTGCCAATCTAGAGTTGAGGTCTAAGTGGCTGAAAAATATCTCTCGTGCAAACTGGACTCCAAGTGATAGGTAATCTCGATACCAAATATTAATGGGTAGTATATTTACGGGCTCCCTTAAATTCAAAATTCGCTCCCAAAATAAATAAATTGGCTACCTTGGAGAAGTGGCACCTATAATATAGGTTTTGGCTCCCAAAATTTAGATTTGGCTACCGTAATATAGTTTCTGGCTCCAAATTAGAGTTTTGGGCTCTCGAGTATAGTTTCGGGCAACCAATAAGAGTTTTGGGCTCCCAAAAATATTTTTTGGCTAACAATCAGAGTTTTGGGCTCCCAAAAATATTTTTGGGCTACCAATCAGAGTTTTGGGCTCCCAAAAATATTTTTTGGCTACCAATCAGAGTTTTGGGCTCCCAAAAATATCT
>JAQFZY010002675.1:0-11215 GCA_034696285.1 Hypogastrura burkilli
CGCATAAAAAGTTACAAAAGCTGTTTAAGCCTATCCACCCATGGATCAAGGTGTTCGGTACACACAATATTTTCTCAGGAAATTTCGATCGATTACTCTCAGAGGGAAGGAGCATATGGGCATGCAGATCAAAAGTTTTCAATATCACGTTAGCACAATTTCAAATCCCGCCGCCACAAGCCCTCAAAGTCTGCTTAGCCGTCCCTAGAAATTACATAGGACGCCTTAAATGCTAGGTTTGCTAGACCTCCGTTAAAGATTATACATATATACAAACCGTTGCAATCCCCAGTGAAAAGCTTCCTTGGGAATTCAGATAATACCATAGTGGAAACGTTATTAGCAAAATGTAGATAAATCCCAGATCTAGGACATATCTGGCGCCAGCACATGATATAACCGAGCCTAGCAATCATTTTCCCGGATCTTCCCCTAAAGGGATACTCAGGCCCAGGATATCATATTTACTAGACCTCTCATCTTTGAAACAGTATGATGACTTTGCAGTTTGCACCCAAAGCATCAGGCACATATTTAATACCTAGGTTATTCCCAGTCCTTTAGATAAGAGCTGATTTCCTTCAAGATATCATTAATCATACTCTCTCCTTGCCCGGAGGACTTTGGCGGAACGGGAAGAAGGTTGCGATTTCAGAAAAGTGTAACATGTATTAAATTTGACATGAGAAATCTCTCTCACGTATTAGATATATACGGGAACCGTGAACTACTTTTCCCCGGTTCCATGTATCAGAAAAGGAGGCGAAAGGTTATCTGTATACTCACAGTTTCCTACTGACTGGAGCTCCTCTCTCTGCCAAGGGAAACTTCGGACCTATCCAATTAATAATGATATGGACTGGAAAGGTAATTGCTTTTCTTGGAACTCACCACCTCCTCCTTTAGTTAGGAGAGCCAAGGCCCAAAAGCCCCTTCCGGGAAAGAATGCGCAGGCAGTAGATTGCCTTTACGAATATGAGTTTAGGGAGAAAGCACAAGGTAAACAGTCTCAAGACTATCTCCATTCACTAATTATAATTTCATCAAGTCCGAACCACATGTTAACAGGTGAAAGTTAAGGAGAAGGAAAAACAATTCCTTAAGGCGCACCTGAGCATCCAATATTGTATTTATATTTATATATAGTACAGACCTCCTGTGAACCCTTTCCTTCTTAATATCAAGACTTTTCAAGTTCTTGTAAATTTAATTCGCATATACATATTATATTTATGCTTTGAACACACACCTGTGAAAAACGAAGAGTTCCTCAGATTTGGCAAGATTACTTGCCTGATCCTTAGACATTAAGAAATGTAGTGTGCAGATTTTAAGGTCTTTGTCAAACGACATCGCACTGAATACATGAGGAAATATCGCTCGGAAGAAAAATTCTTGACATGACATTTTTGTCCCACTTTAGGCGCTATAAACAATGTTTGACTTGTCTGCGAAGTCTTATTTAGGTACATTCCTCGGGGTGCTGCAGGGATTTTAAGGTGTTATGAGCGAAGAATGTTTCATTTGAAAACAGCTGCAACTTTGCATTCATTACACATCTTTTATTTTTGAATTCGAACAACCGTTAAATTTAATGCGACCTGAAAGTGATATCTCCTTTCCAATCCACTCTACAACTTAGATATGGCACTGTGCTTTATAACTTTAACATACTACAGGGCGAGTGTGCTTGGACATGGAGATTACGTTTTGAAATCCATGAGATCTATTTAAACATTATTAAACGTAAAAACTTGGACAAGGATACGATGTCAGGCAGTTTATTTTCCTTCTGTGACATTTGCTTTCAAAAATTATAATGTTAATGGATATGAGTTTATAGTATCTTTACTCAACAAGTAGATATGACGATATTTTATTTTTTTTTAATTTTTAAAAAGTAGAATAGTTATTAGATTATGGTTTACTAGGTAGTCCAGTACTGGTACCAGAAAAACTAATTGAACGAGTTAAGGGAGATTGCATTTTTTTTCTACAAGTTATGAATGACCAAAAAGCAAAACTTCTTCAAACCCAAAATCCATGCTCGAACCCGCGCAGAGTGATTAATATACTGAATCCAAATTCTGCGAAAGCCGGGAGCTCAAAGTTTTTAATGAAATTCCTGTCCTTATCTCTGACTAAAAATGTTCCCATATAATTTCATCCCCACTCAGCACCAAGGGATCCATATGCTCCTAGCTCTTGGAGCCTCATGTAAGAATATATGCTTTCCTCTGGAGAAAGGAAGGCCCACATATTTCAAATGGAAGAACCTTGCAATTGACAGTGGGAAAAAATTAGAGAATTTATATGAAATTTATGGTGGTAGAAGTGGAGAAAGGATACCTTTGCGGGTCGACAGAGTGATTATGATTATGCAAGTACCAGCCACTTGGTTTCGACGCTCAGCCACTTGTATTAAATTTCTTATTCTTCTCTCTTGGCAGATTTTGCATTTTTATGGACTCCGCCCTTCGTCGAAGAGATTTGAGCCCCGAATTGAAACTTGAGACTCTCAAAAAACCTGTCACGTGTATATAATAATTTATGAGGGCCTAATATAGGAAGCCAACGTGCCTATATTGTGGGTATGATTGAATAAAACAAGGCGGAACCATCTGATTCCCAGAGCCAAGGGAAGACGGATCCTCCATGCTGCCTCAGACCCCATTTGGGATTCCTCTAAAGTAAGACGCGGATTAGGCCCATACGTACATGAGAGTGGAGACTTGGAAATGGAGAAAGAAGTCCAAAAACACATTTAGGCCCCTTTACACACTTCACAAATTTGAATCCCCG
Source organism: Hypogastrura burkilli (assembly GCA_034696285.1). Classification (NCBI taxonomy): domain Eukaryota; kingdom Metazoa; phylum Arthropoda; class Collembola; order Poduromorpha; family Hypogastruridae; genus Hypogastrura; species Hypogastrura burkilli. The sequence continues at coordinate 2,803 of JAQFZY010002675.1, forward strand.
AATCAATCTTCTTTGACATAAAACCTATTCATTTTTATATCTTATGCCCCCCTCCGAATCCGGGCCCGCCTTCCTTCAATTGAGTCACTAACCTGTAAATCTCGAGCCTCCCCATGAAGGGTGAATAGGGGAAATTCGGCGTCACTATCTCCTTCGAGACTTTTATAGGAGGGCCTAACCTTGGGAAGAGGAACACAATGGACCAGGAGCCCGGGCCTAGGCCTCTCACACAATGGGCTCACTATTAGGGAAGGGCCTAAAGTTCAATCAGATAATCCCGTGTAGGGGGAATGCAAATATAATCCGGTCCCCAACTCCGCCCGCTCATAATCTATAAAACCAAGGACCAGGACCTCTCCCCGTGAGCACCCTCTTTTTCGGGTTGAAGGGTCCGGAGTACTCGGGAGAGGCTAAGGATATTTCCTTAGCTCTAACAAGATTTTATAATATTACAAAGGAGAAAGTCAAAGGGTTTGGCTGGGAGCTTCCGCCTCGCTTTCTCCAGACAAAAATTAAGGGAGCGTGAACTCGGGAGCATGTTCCCGAATAAAAATTATGGACTCACTCAAGCGTTGGGCTGGAGGATGAATATGAGGCGGGCCTTTTATTACTTCAAAATCCAGGACTCTCCTCTATGGAAAAGAACGATTAGTTGGGCTCCTAAATTGCCGTCAAGAGTGAAGGCTCACTAGTTGAGCCAGGGAACCGTCTTAATGAATGTACACAAGTCGTCGGGATCATAATGAGAAACTGGCTCCTAAGTTGAGCAGGACTTGTGTGCCGACTTTAATTGGAGGGAAGGCCTTTAGAATTTCCCAATGCTAATTTGAATTTAGGCTAATCTTGGAAATATTAATAATTTTGTACTCAGAGATGCCAATACTTCCACTTTCAAGCATAGTACAGACTACTTGGAGAAAGAACCAGCCCAGATTTAATTCTATGTACACTCTTAAGAGAGAAATCATAGGTCTAAGTCTACTCAGCGTGCACACGGTGCACATTCAGACACGGTTCTTATTAAACAGACTCAAAGGACTAAAGTAGTGAAACACTATTCAATAGCGTTAAGGGCTCCGTGTTTCAACATTGTCGTCTATAGCCAAAGTACACCAAATATAGAAGGAACGGGGATTTTTAATAATACCTACGCTAAAATAAAGGACACTGCTATGCATTTAATTATAGTGTACCAGTCCTCAAGAAGAGGAATGTTGATGATCTTTATGCAGAGCACATTTTTATTTTATACCGAGTAGAATATGGCGTATAAAATTAATAGATCATTTGTATTAAGAGACAGAGACTAATGATCCTCCTTGACATTATGCCGAGCCAGGATTTTCATAAGCCACACCACTCAAAAGTTCATAAAAAAAAGTAAACACATTTAAAAAATATATATAATCGGTTCCTACGCATGTAGCATGAGAAATCTGCAAGCAAAATTTCACGTAATCAGGTAAAAGAAATAGTGAACCAATTTCCAATATGGACGCAATTTCAATGAGACAGAATTATGTCAAAATGAATATTTAACCATTTGCTATTACCATGAAGCTTAATAGACGTTCGCATTAGTTCCGCTCGGCTGGTATTACAGAAAAACCTGAACTCCCTCAAGCGTTACTTGACAGACACGGTCTTGTTGATTACCAACGTTAAATTGGAAACTATTCAAATCAAGAAGTCATCAAAAGTTGCCAGTTAGATTAAACAGAAGCTCTGAGTACAATTGTTAATTACTTTTCATGAATTGGGCGGGCACGCCCAACTCTATTACTCGATCTTCTAAGGCAACGTCAATCCATTCCACAGTTCTCACCATGCTAAAACATAAACTTCCACTCCTGCCTATAAGTCTGTTCCAGATATGAGTTTCCATTTAATGAAACGTAGTACAGGATACAAATCTATCTCTCCTAGGTAGTACACCAAGGACGAGCCTGACGCGTTAATTTGAAGTTCCCAGTCCGGACTATTTGAGGGAGAGTAATTAAAACTTTGACGGGGCTAAAGTATTCAGACTCTACGCTAATGAAAGCTTTTCGCGGCCGGATACTAGCATTCTCCCAGTTCGGTGGACTCCTACAAATCGCCTCAAGCCAGCCCTCGAAAGTGAAAGTGTCACTTTGGACCCAAACTCATTTAAAGTATTTTGTTGAGTAGTTATACAGAGTAGTTGTCTATATTTTTTCCAAGTTTCCTTGGGCAGAGTGGAAGCGGCCGTTAGAGAGATATTTGAAAGGGAGTAGAGTGGATGGACAGCGGATGAAACTTTCTCCTTCTTCGGCGTATTTACATTAGGAGCCGGGTCCGTGGGAGTGAGGAGTCATAAAATAAGCAATAAGGCCCGGCCGAAAGCGATTTTTGTAAAGAAGGTGAACTATCTGTTTCCAGAACACGAAGGTGGATAAGGAAGGAGTATTACTCTGGAAATTCTGGAGATCCCACTCCACCTTCATAGATTTTATATGAGCGGAACTAAGGGGGCCGGCTCCCTTATAAGGTATCTAGGAACTCCCTTTCATCAGTAGTGCACAGACACAGTTTCACCCACCTTGCGATTGGCCGAGCTCGGATTTCCATTCCAAGTCCATTCCCGTATATTTATACGACCTGTATCCAATACTTTTTTATGTAATGCATTGGATTTACATTATGTGCCCTATATAGAGCCAGGGGCGGGTAATGTGCACTAAAACTCCCCTCCGACTCCTCCACCGTCGAATGGGTTCCTTTACTCCACATTGAACCCAAATTGAATTGTAAATGGAACGCGGATTCTTACGCGGGCTTGACACCAAGAATAGGGAATTTAGCAACAAAAGTTTAATGGGAAAGGCTCTATATGAAGGGGAAGTACAAATTGGATGAATACGAGCGGACTCTTTTAGCCCAGCATTGGAATGTTAACTCAATATTGCAAAAGTGTAATACTGAAAATTCCTTTAGTATCATGCTGAAGGTTTAGCAAGGACCCGGGTGTTTACGACTTCCCATGTAACAAAAAAACAGAAAAAACTTATCCACTCGCAAAAGAAATTGTAGATAGGCTAAAATATAAATTAAGTTAAGTTTTCAAGGTGAAAGCACCTGTTTTTAGCCAGTAGCAGAGTTTTGGAGGTCAATATTTTTCTAGGAGTTAACGCTTGCTTAGATGCGTTAATTGCCAACCTGTTCTAAATACAGAGGTTTCAGTACATAGAACATCCCTAGCCAGACGCAGTTCTCTCTGTCCCTTATCCTGCATGTCAGTAGTCGATAAAGGTGGACCTACTTAGTTTGAAGTGCTTAGTGTCTGCACTTATAAAGACAAAAGTATGGGCGGAGAACATGCGAAGGGATTGATTCGATGTCCTTAAATCGGTTTATGGAGACAGATGGACATAAAACTTCCTCTCCGTTTACAGAATCCTGTTGATGTACATAAAGGGAGGCTGAGGACCAGCCCAGCTCCTATAAGACGCACCCCCCGAATCCGGTATCTAATCTGAGAGGACCATAAACTGTGCACTAGGTAGTACGTACTAAGAACTTTCCCCCAAGTTTCCACAGAATACTCTGATAAATTATTTTGAGCACGCAAGAATTTCCAACTCTGTATCAGAACCTCGGAATCAATAAAACCAGGTACTAGTACCTTCAAGTCCGGGCGGCCCGGATTCTTTAAATCCTCCAACCAACCCTACGCTCAACTTCCATAAATAAATATGTGAAGAAATATGAAATGAGGTTGGATATTCCAATTTCTTAGCCTACATGATGAAGGTTGAGGAATTTTCCATAACGATACTTGTCCCTGATGTAGGGCCTACTATGTACTTCTACATACGATGATGGGAAGACGAGATCCTGGACTGGATTTGCGTACACAAGAGAACGTATTAGTGGACGGAGATAAGAACTGCTTCTTGGAAAAAGGAGAAAACATCTTATTCAGCAAGAGACTCTGCGCTCTTCTGGCCTGCCTTAGCATATTCTAGCACGGATGAGCAACCACATCCACCATTCCCTTCTCCGGAGAAAATTACACAATTTAACTTTTCCTATTTTTGGGTGCTGGTTGAATGACAATTCCTTTATGGTTCCGCCCATCATCTCAGTCCTTCCTCCCCAAAATTAGGTTTCCTCCTACACGATATTTCTACGTATCAATGTTATGTGACTGTGGGCAAAATAAAATAATTGGAAACGCCTGGCATCAGAGGTTGAGCATTATCGACGCTAAAAAGAGTACGGACTTACAAATAATAATAATAATAATATTAAAAAAAATGATTACTATAAGCAGTTATAAATTAAAACAATCTGGCACTAACTATCCGAAACTAACAATAATTAACTTTCAACAAACCGAAAGCTAGCCTGATCTTGTCCATCTTGAGCTAACCTAACCTAACCCACCATAAACTAACGTACTAACCTAGACTATCATTGACTAGCCTAACATAACTTAATTTATCATAAACTAACCTAAACAAATCTAAGGTAGATAAGGATATTTTAATAGGGTGTATAACTAACACTTAACCTTGCCAAACAAGCCTTTTTTTTGTGCTGGCAAAGGTTAATTTTCAAACCAGAGTGAGGTATTTTTCATAAATATGGGTCAGTATTCTTGTGCGCCGTAATAGTAAGTCGAAATTAATTAGTGCGTTTTATTGGGTCAGCCTGCGGCTAAATCCTTTGATAGACTATTTAAAGTTTAAACTTCTAGACCTCTACATACATACATAAAGTGCATGCATATACAAAGCAGGTGCTCTATGGACAATGACACCAACGTCAGGCAGGCTAGACACTTAAATGCAAAGTCCCTCCATTTAGTGAAACTTCCAGAATCTTATGCAGAACGAAAGACGTCAAAACAATATATTCGAATAGTGAGGGTATGCTGAATGGACGGAGGAGGAAGGGAGCGTGGTTCCAGACTTTCCAGAACTTCCCCAAGTGCTCACTGGCTACCAATTTGTAAACTTTAATCATAATCCTAACTTCACAAGGGGTTTTCTCACTTTCTTACAATCAACTGCTTCAGCCTGTTAAGAGCTCAACTGTAAAGTCCTCCTTTCCCCTTCGTCCAAGGTCCCGGGTCTCCTGGATTTTAACTGGGCGGCTGCTTTATGGACACGTCTTCCTCCTCACGACCTAGCCATTCCAGCCATTCAGGCATAAAAGAATAGAAGAAGCAGTCACCGGGCAGGGCTTCCTATAAACCCTTAAGAACCTGCCCGGTTTAATTGGGTCGACTTCCTTCGAGGTAAAATATAGGATTTCCAAATTCATTTGATACTTTATTCATGGACAGCGGCTGGAAGGAAATCTCAAGGAGTAGTATCTGCCCCACAGTTAAGCCAATATATGTACATAATTGAATTGACTATATGATATAACCGGACCCGTTCCTAAAAGCTAAAATAATTAACCTTCTGTCTGATCCATGCGCCCTGAATGGGGAAAACATTAATCTCCCCGCCCGGTCCCTGTCCTCTCGCTCTATTTGCATGTCAAGGAAACTATTTACGTTTCTCACTTTCAAATCTTTCCGACACAGAAGTCAAAACTTTAATCATCCCTCTTTCGAGGTCCCTGCCATGAGTCCCAGTCAGAGTTGCAGCGTATGGGAAGGTAAATGGATGATACATTTTGAATTTAGAAGTACCCTATGGTGCTGCAGTCTATGAAGTCTGAGTTATAATATGACATGTAAAGAATGGAACGACATTTGTGAAATGTGAACGCATATCCTAAAATCCAGCCTCTGAATAAAATCTGTAGCCGGAGGATCCGGCCGGAGCAGGAGCGAGTGGCAGATTAGAATGGAACACTATATGGGGAAAGTCAGGTGGATTCCGGCCAGGAACCGGAGATCCTCTGAACGGCGTATATAGGATTTACGTTCGGGATAGGCTAGGAGGCGAACTCGAATTGGCAAACTTTAGAGCAAGCCTAGATTTCTTACTACAACTACTAGAACTCGAAGAAACCTATGTACGTTAATATAAGCTGACCTAATCGATCTTCATATTGTCAGATCTAACCTAGCGATAGTAAAGCAGTAGAGCCAAAGATTAAATCCAAAACTGCCAATCATAGCATAACCTATTTAAATGAACACAGCCTAAGCTAACCTAACACAGCTCAACCAAACCTAATATACAAACCAATACATAACTAAATACATACCAAAACTTTACATTTGCAAATCTAAATAAACCTAACCTCATAATATATCTAAATGTAACATAACCCAACATTACATAGCTAAATCTAACCTAGTTATTGATGTAATCTTAGTTAATTATATTTATCTTATAAAAAGCAACTCAGGGAAAGAGTTCTATGTATATGAATTAAAGTAATTGAAATACTTGTGAACAGTAAATGTTTAATCTTTGAAATAATTTCTTCAAAATAGTTTTTGTTTTTAATCCGAACCTTTTGTCAAAGCAGACTGAGTGCCTAGGATACCCCCAATCCTGTATACGCCCCGGGCTCCTGTCTCCTGCCTACCATTTCGTTGAAACCTGGACCAGGATTTCTATCATCCATATGTCTCCGTCGGGAGCGGCTTTCCCCGTGTCGTCTTCTGTCTTTTGGAAAGGGGAGCCGGGATGAAGACATTGGCACAGAAGCCAAGGAGCCGGCATGATGAGCTCCTGTCACTTAGAAAACAGCATTATGTGTACTGTAAAGGTCCCGGACAACTACTGGAGTCAGGACCAAGAGATGAACTCCTCCCTTAACGTACACTACTACGAAGGGACGAGGCAGAATAGGTAAGTCAGCGTAATAACACGTTCTGCAAGAGGAGGCCTCTTCCCTCCCTTGTAAATATAAAATGAGGACTTTCATATTCTTTGAAGTGTTTCTCATTAAAGCATGAGACTAGCCCGCTCTAGCTCTGTCATCTCTGTCTGCTCATCCTCCACCTTTCTCCCTGCCTAAGCACTCCATTCACTCCCCATAGAAAACCAACTTCGTCCGCCTGTTAGTCCATCTGAGCCAAGCTTAAACCTCAAGTTCAACAGAGTCATAATCGAGTACTCGTCTGTCAAAGGGAATGTCGTCAGGCTGTCGCTCCTTTTTCTCACCTCAAGCGTGTATGGATTTCGAATGAATACTAACTAGTAGACAGGCATGACTCGAATCAAAGGTAGGTACGCTAATTATTGATTCTATTGAGCAATATCAAATGTTAACCCCTTCTTTTGATGGTCTGTAGAACTTATCCATTACCTTTGTGTGTTGCAAGGATAAGGGTATAACATACTGACACCGTAATGAGTATGTTGGACACCGCCAAGTAAATATAAATTGGTTTAGGTACTACTCAAAGGCTTCAATGAAAGTTCATACCGGACATGAACCCTAATTTTGTTTGAGTCATACCGCAACTGCGTCTGAACGCCGCTGCCTCAAATTCCCTTTTGAAAACATGTCCATCACCGTCATATACATCTTGCCTGTTACAACTGCGGATTAATATACAGCTAAAGTTATAAGCTTTTCCCACACTCTGGTCTAAATTGAAACGGAGTTTCAACTGATTTACTACGGTTTACGGACTATGTGGTCAACAGTAAAAAGACCCGGGGGTCCATCGGCCCGCCCAAGTACGGAGTTAACTTAGTGTACTCAGAAAACTCTCAACGTATTTTAAGATAAGGCCGAAATATGTACATATAACAAACTGAAAAGGAAAAGCAATGACAATTTCCCCCCGCCTGCTCCTTTTCTCAGTTTTTGCTTAAAGTTGTGGATAAGTGACAGCTGAAAGTTGCACAAGAAATAAATTAAGAAAGTAAGTTGAACAATGTCCATGGGAAGATTGAATTCCTTGCTTGAGTTCATGTAGGAGAAAGGCAGAACGGCAGAACTAAGTCCGCTTTTCTTTCCCTGCTTAATTTTTCTGAATTATTTTGTTTCTGGCACAGAGCGGAGCGAGTCAGTCGTCAGTCAGCCTAATGCTTCCAGAAAGTCCCCTTAAACTTTTACACGTGTTTTTATTATTCTACTCAAATTCCTTGTCCTCCTACACATTTTATGATGTCCCAGCAGGCATGACGGCTCCTACAGCACAGGCCGAATGAGCCTTATATATCACTTTATTTAACGGAAATCCGTCAAATTATGTATAAGAGCTACATGAAAAGGCAGAGAGTAAATATCAATTTAGAGTCGGAAACGATATTTCTTTTGTGAGGGAAATGCGTATATAGTAGTAAGATATATTATGCTTTCTCACAAACTCAATCCTTCTGCAATTTTCCCATATCCGCCCAATCGACTCCTCCCTCCTATACGGCTATCAAAATTCGGAATCAGTATAAGGCACACTTATTGCTTTCTAATGCTGTCTTCCCAGGAAACCCTGTTTGCTCAGGAATATCCGAACTTATGTATGGTC
>JAQFZY010002676.1:0-11212 GCA_034696285.1 Hypogastrura burkilli
ATTGTTTGTTTCTTGTTTTTAGCTTTCCAGTGCACTTTTAAGTTCAGGGTAGTCTGCTTTTTCTAAATGCATTTTTTGATTGATGTATAAAGCGCTTACTTTTACGGCCATGGTAGTAAGTTTGAAAGAATATAACTTACATGATAGATCTGAACAAAGTCTAAAAAATCTGAGCGTTTCGAAAGTCTGAACTACGTTTTGTGATTTAACCAATTTTAAATGTAGTTTTTGTAGCGCTTCAACTCGCTAGAGTTTTTATACAACTGATGCTTTATCTACTGCGCGTTGTGAATGTCGTGAGTTTGAAATATGTTTTGTACTTGTAGTTTACTTTTAAATGTAGTTTAATATAACGCTTCAACTCGTTCAAGTTTATGTGCAACAGATGCTTGGTCTACTTTGCGTTGTCTTATTTGAGCATAAATACATATAATTATATGTCGTAAACTTCTAAAGAATTAAAAGTGCTTTGCTAACTGCATGTATCGTGTATCGAGCAATTGTCTGCAATTTTTCTTCTCAGAATATGATTAGAAATATGATACAAGGCGTTATGCTCTTAATATTTTGTGAAGAGTGGTATAGCTTTCGTTATTATGATAACTACGGCCTAATAGAGCACATCAAGAGCAAAAAAAAAGGTCATACATCCAGGTCTTAAACCTTTCCGAAATTCGGTTGTGTTTGGTTATTTGAAAGGTGCTTCATTGATCTTTTTTTTTGGAAAAGTTATTGTATAACGTGATTTGCGTAGTTCGAGTTTATATACAAATGGTGCTCGATCTAATTTGTATACAATGCGCAGTGTATTTTGAGTTTACATATGACCCATGTTCTAACTGAAAGGTTAGGATTATTCCTCTATGGAAGTGCACTTTCGCCATTTCTGCCTACGTTTAATAGTGCGGCAGAATAGAACAACACGGCAATACTTGTTTTACACAGAAGCCTTGAACATACACGTGACACATGAAAGATTCAGAAATGACGTGTTTTCACTGCGCCAGATAACTATATAATAATCGGCTTTACGTGAAACGCTGCAATGTACGTTCATTTTAGTATGAGGCTGGCGCTGCACTATGCGGAATTTTGGGAAATTTCTAACTGATATCATTTTTCCACGTAAAGAAGATGTGTGAAGCATAATAAGTTGGTCTGACGTCGAAATTATTAGCCAAAGTGATGCAATACCCGGAAAACCCCAAATACCCGGGTTTTTCGGTTTTATCGGGGTCGGGGTCTAGACGCGTAAGTGAACGTTTTATTTTAGAATATAATTTGCTACATATAGAAAAAGCAATTAAAAAAAAAAATCGTCAAAATCGATTCATATATCGACTAGAAATTAAGGATTTTGTATTTTCTGGGTCATGTTTGGAGGCCAGTATCTCGCTCAAATATGAAAATCGGCAGCTAAAGTTCATTTAGGATTGAAGGTATCTAGTCAGGCTTCATGAAACAGAAGACATAATTCCGCTAATTGATGAGCAACCAAAGTTATGGCCTTTTCAATTCGCAAAAAAAATCCCTCAAATTTAAGGGGCGATCAATAGTCAACCTTCAATAAAAAACTACCAGAAGTCATAGTTTAATTGCATATAATTGTTCAATTGGACTAAAAAAATTCAGTTTAGTACATGGAATTAATGCTTATTCTATTAATTTTATACGATATTAGTAGTTGTTTCACTGTAAAATAGTTACTGTTATGATTTTTGCGTGTGGTTGTTTGTCCGCTATTTCCTACGAAAATATTTAGCTTACTAGAAAAAACCCGTTCTACGAACGGTGGTTTAGCCGACGTCATATTCTTACTTCCATCCATTATTACTTTATTATAGAGCCGTCTGCATTTAATTTCAAACTTTCCTTCGTTGATTTCCCATTTCCGTGACTTATTCCCATTCAAGTTGTTTCTACATAACATCCATCAGTATCTTTATATATAGTTCAAACCGTTTATTTTTGATAAAAGTGTCCACCTTGCAACACTAATTCTTTAATTCCGTTTTTATACCCGTTCCAAATTTAATTTCATATCCAACACAGACCCCATTCTTTTTCTTTCTACCCGTTTTTACCCCATTATTTTTATTTCTACCCGTTTCCACCTTAATTTTCTATACAACACATACCACATACTTCTTCTTTCTACTTATATTTACTGTACAACACAGACCCCATTTTTCTTTTTCCTACCCATTTGTATCTTGATTTCCTATCCAAAACATACCCAGTTCCTTCTTTCTACCCGTTTGCAGCTTAATTAACCTATCCAACACAGACGCAGTTCCTCTTCGTTCTACCCGTTTCTCCAATTATTTCCTATCCAACATATACCCAGTTAATCTTCTTTCTACCCGTTTCGTTTCTACATTAATTTCCTATACAACACAGACCACATTCTTCTTCTTTCTACCCGTTTCTACCTTAATTTATCATAATATACATTTTCAAGACGCTTCGACGTTGCGCTTTATCGACGCTGAGCGCTTTTGTTGCAGCGGTAGCGGCCACTTGTGACATAGCGCTTAGCCTTGGCATTGATGTCCAGATTTCTCAGAGCAGTTTGATGTGCTACTCGAAATTTTAAATTTTCAAGACGCTTCGATTTTGCGCTTCATTGACGCTTAGCGCTTCTTATGCAGCGGTAGCGGTCACCTATGACATGCCTCATAGCTCTAACATTAATGTCCTTATCGTTTAAAGCATTTTGATCTGCTACTCGACACACTTTAAATTTTTAAGACGCTTTGATCATACGCGTCATTGACGCTTAGCGCTTTTGTTGCAGCGGTAGCGGTCACTTGTGACATGGCTTTTGTATTGATGTCCAGATAGTTCAGAGCAGTTTGATGTGCTACTCGACATACTTTAAATTTCTGAGACGCTTCGACATTGCGCTTCATTGACGCTTAGCGCTTTTCCTGCAGCGGTAGCTGAGTCAACTGTAACTTTAAACCTTACCCTTACCAGTAAGCTGGTGAAGATTTTAAGCTATCATACAGTTGTAGCATTAGTATTTAATATAGTTAACCCGTTCCAAACGGACGGACGGACGGACGGAAACTGCAATATATATATATATATATATGATTTAAGGCATTGGTGTATCAAAAATTATTTAATATAAGGCGGGCAGGCTCACTTTCATTAACCGTTGACCTTGGTTCAAAATTCGATTAATATTTTTATGCCGACGTCTGTCAATAACTGTACTTCTGCTAGTTTTGTGAAGGTTGACTATTGTGCAGTGTATTCACACTGAGGTAAGGCTAAGGACACGACCTTGTGTACGTTGAATTTAGTACTTACACTTGAAATTATGTAATTTTGTGAAAGACGAGATCCGGCGCTTAGTATGTCATTACCTTCCACCTTCTTCCTCCCTCTGTCCTCTGACAACTAATGCGGGCATTCAAACTCTTATGGGCGCCAAAAGAAGGGAACCGTAATTTTGGTAGGAACAGATTCGCCAGCTCTTTGTAAATTTTTTGCACATACTACCTAACCGTACACTGTACATGAAACGGAACAGGAAAGGAACCACTTGGGACTCGGTCGACTAACTCTCCTCCACCTACTCTGCCATTTCCCTTTCCTTTCCAAATTACAGACTAGTGACTTACGCTTTCTTTAGGAGGGCTGCTTTGGAAGCCTTTAGGATTTGGTTCTAGTTAGAAACTCGTAGTAGGTTCACCTGAATGAAGATGTGGAGGGTAACGCAGGATACTTGAATTGGGCTCTGGTTGTAATTTTAAATCTAGTTTAATCCCGACTAGGGGAAGAGCGGATCCTCACAGCCCTTCCGTTCCCTTCGAAGTTCGAAGCACAAGTGAATGAGGGAGTCAGAGCGGGAGCTGAGGACGTCTGCAAAGCTCCTCTTTTGCCTTCCAAAAGGTCAATGACTCGGCGGCTAAGGAATTCCTCTTATACTACTCCCCAGTTCTACAATGACCGAGTCACTTGCCACATAGTTCTGCTCGACCAATATTAAGGCTGAGGGGGGCATAAGACGGCAAGGGTCCCAATCAACAAAAACACTTTCCAAATGGACAACAACTGTCCTGTCACCTGGCGACCTTTCACAAATTCAAATACCTATTACGAGCCCGATTTTTTTTCTTGTTCATAATAATTGATCTCTGACCTTCTAGATTTGTGTACTACTTACTACAAGTCATAGGGAAAATGCGCCCTGTTTGAAAACATTAAAAATCCTTCCATGTATTAGTATTACCTGTTTTTATAATTATGGTTTATTTGTCCGTGCAGCTTAGTTCTTTACATTTTGAAAAATGTCTCCTTAACTTTTAATTTGACCTTGATAAAACTTCCCACAAAATACATTTTTCAGAATGCTCACAACCTCACAGAGAAACGTTTTTGCCAAAAATCATGATATGTCTCTGAATCTGTGAATGCTAGTAAAACACATGCTCATTTAGCCATTACCTACGATTTCCTGAAATGGTAGGTGCACAATATTGTAATGCCCCTTAATTCTCCTGCTGCTTTTTTTTAATAAATCGAATTCAATTATAGGTACATCACGACGACCGATGCACGCCGTGCTTCAAACGTTGAAATAAATCAGGTTTAAGTCCAAACGTATCGAGCTATCATAAACATAACGGAATTCATAAAAAGAAAATTAATTTAACACAAGTAGTGCTCTGACGAGCTCATGCGCGTAGTCCTACGTGCCACACGGAATGACGAATCACGACGGTGAAACTAAATAACAACAGTGGGAGGAATCACAACTGTGAGAAGAATACCGTATACACCAATAGTCCTTTCTTGAATTACTGTAAACTAATTTTTATAGTAATTTCCGTGTATTGTTTTTATTAAAGGATACAATACTCACGTAAATAACACAAACTATCCTGAGAGAATTACGTAGAAATTAAGTAAACTATAAAGCTTTGCTCAAGCGCTCCAGCTACAACTAATTGAAACTGCCGATTTGGCCTCGAGGCATCATTGTCTAATCCATTATGCAAATTACATACTAGGTAATGCCTAAGTTGAACCGAGGTGAGTTAATTCAGTACAGTAAGAGTAAGACAGCATTCTACTTCAGATTCGGCGGGTCGGCGTGTTTAGAATCGATCCGAATACATTCTGCATGGTCTTGCTACTACAGCCTCTATTTTGGAGCCGCCCGGGATCTGCGGTTAGCATGGTGATTATGACCTTTGAGCGGTTCTGGAACCGAAGCCTGGTCCACATCGTCACAGCACATTAGATCCGACATTACTCATTCCAGATCCCTTTCCGACACGGTAAAGCATGAAGCACAAAGCCATGACGCACGGGCTGATGAATAAACCTTAATAAAAATAGAAGCCGGAATGTCCTTCATATTTAATGTTTTGAAACCTGTTAAGTGTTTGTTATTATTCTATAAATTTTTGTCAGTAGTGCCCTATACTATATACAGTACGTACAGATTATGTAGTTACTCCCACCCATGTTCCAAGTCCTTGGGTGAGAGGTAAGCGTATGTATGTAATAGTTACTCCCGCTGGTTGTTTTTCTTTTAAATAAAAATTAATGAGAGTAAGTTAGTCTCAACCATGTACATAGGTCAGAATATTACTAGCTACTCTCGCTATTTGAAATGAAAAAAAATGAAAACAAAATTTACTTTAGCCCACGTTCATTGACCCAAAAGCTGTAGGACGTCTCCTGTACCTTATGTATTGACCACATATATATTGACTCATTGGTCACACAAAAAATTGGACCATTTGGAAGAGAATGGAAATCCGGGTTAAGAACCAACCTTACTCAAGAAGTCAAATGAGTGGATTTCAATATGGAACTTTCCAGTAGGCCGACAGGATGAATAAACCGGTATAAAAGAGCCGTCAATTCTATATTTTAAATACACGTGACAAATGACAACAACTTTCTTCCTTAAAGCTACGTCATACTAATTCGTAATGACCATTTTTTTAAATATAAATCCAATCAAATTATTCAAACAAATCTCTAATTTCCTAAACAAGGTACATATTATTGGGAACTCCTATTTTACAAGATTATTATCTTTCCGGGCCTAAAAAAAGCAGACCGTAGTTTAAGTGCATTTTTCCCTAGTACAAGTACGTGGTAGACCTTAGCGGACTCCTGTGTGTGTCTTTTAGTGAGTCCGTTCAGTTGATTCCAAGGCGAAGGACATGTATTTCTTTTTCATTAGGAGGTGTGCCTTTTAGTGAGTCCGATCTTTCGCAGCAGGAGGAGAGCAGCAGAGGAGTGCAGTTCGTGGAATTCGGCTCATCTGCACAGTGGAAAATAAGCCCACATGTTTGGCTATTTCCAACTGATGATGGTTTAGCACGTGAAATTATTCTAGGAAACATATTAATTCGGTCCGGTATCGAAACTCTTAGCCAGAAAGCTGCAATACCCGAAAATCCCTGGAAATCAGTTTTGTTCGGTTTTATATGTTTTCTGATAAATATTTCTACTTTTTCTTTTTTACCTATATACCCTATGCCAAGTTGAACCCATTAAAAAATGAATGATCGAAATCGGTTTATATTTGGCCGAGAAAATAACGAGTTTCGTTTTTTTTTGGTCAAGTTCAGAGGTCATTATCCGGGCCAAATGTGAATATCTGCAGCTGAACTTGTGTTAAATCAAAGTAATTAAGTCAAATGAATTATGGCTGTTTTAATTCGCTAAAACAAATCCCTGAAAATTAAGGGGCGATCAATACTGGGCTTTCACAAAAGTGCCAAAAGTCGGAGTTTGAGCATAAAACTGTTCTACTCGTCTTCGAAGTATCGTCACATTAAAAAAAACTATCATTATTGGTAATTATGGGTCAAATTTCACTTATTATAAAATTATCGGTTAGTAGATGTGTATTTCTGCCGGCTACTTTCTACGACGTTATTGCGCTGATTTCGATAATTAATGTCAAAATTAATATAATTTGTAATACAATGAACACATCAGTAGCTTTTTTGGTCCTCCGAATCTATCAAAATCCAATTCATCCGTTTCTAAAACTAATTCGTCAAGTTCATGTTGGTCATCTTATTTCAAGGTTTCATATATGTCAGTATCATCAGTTGTTTCTGGTGTTTCCACTTGCGGTTTGTCTTACTGGTAACATATAAGAAGTTCAATTACCTCCAAAGATAACGGTAATCGTTTTCGCTTGTTTTTCCTAAATTCTGAGCTGACTGATGACACAACTGTGTCCGAGGAATCCATGGCTCTATTAAAAACATCACTGATGTTTTTGACATCACTAACCGATAATTTTAAAATGCGTGAAATTTGTCCCCTAATGACCTATAATGATAGTTTTTTTCATGTGACGATATTTCGAAGTCGAGTAGAACAGTTTTTTGCTCAAACTCCTAATTTTGGTACTTTTGTGAAAGCCCAGTATTGATCGCCCCTTAATTTTCAGGGATTTTTTTTTAGCGAATTAAACAACCATAATTCATTTGAATCTCTACTTAGCGAAATTCTGCTTTAAGTATCTTAAATTCTGACTTGATGACTTTGATTTAACACAAGTTTCAGCTGCAGATATTCATATTTGGCCCGGATAATGACCTCTGAACTTGACCCAGAAAAAACGAAAATAGTCATTTTGTCGGCCAAATATACACCGATTACGATTATTCTTTTTTTAATGGGTTCACCTTGGCATAGCGGATCCTGGTAAAAAAAACAAAAAGTTGAAATATTTACCAGAAAATCGATAAAACCAAAAAAAAACCGAATTCCCGGGATTTTCGGGTATTGCAGCTTTTTGGCTAAGAGTTTCGATACCGAACTATCATCAGTTCGAAATGGCTAAAAACGTGGGCTTATTTTCCACTGTGCTCCGTGGAGAGGTGTTGTGTCTGTCAGGGGAGTGGAGCTGATTTCCTTTCCTTACTTCTTTATCCCAGTATTGTAGTCATATGGGACAGGCCGTCCGGACCTAATCCTGAGTCGAGTGTCAGGTAGACAGACGATGGGGTCCGTGTCCTTCAGACCGTCCTGGTCCTCCTTGGGGCCCAGGCCTTCAATTTGGAACCCAAACTACCTGTAATCAAGAGAGGAGCCGCTGAGACGTACTTTGGATACTCCGTGGCCCAGCATATAACCACCTCGGGAACCCCGTGGTAAGCTATCAGGGAAAGTACGGGACTTATATTTAATCAGGCCCAAAATGTATACATTGTATCCCAAAAAAGATTATGGAAAGAGTGAAGACGTACAACAGTGCCGTGTCTGTAACTTCGCGCGATGTATCATGCATTGATTATTCTAATTATGCAAGTGTCAAATTCCGTCTGCAAATGAGCTTATTTTGTTGTATTTTTAGCTTGAACTACGACGCCTAATAAACATTATTGTCTAATATCGAGCTTCGAATCGATTCAAAGTTACGATTGGGTAGGTACTTCTTGGTAACAGAAAAGATGGAAAAAGAAAACATAATAATAACAATTCATTTAGCTTGATTTTGTCTATTTATGTTCCATTACCGCTTGATACCATTTTTTTTTTGTACCACTTTTCTTATTTAAGATTATCAATGTGCCAAACGGTAACAATCCGAAAAACTTAAGTATAAATAACGTAGCCATACACAAATGTATCAGGATTAGTATTCGGCTTCCACATTTTTTGTTTTGGACTCAAGTCTCTGTTTTTTAGGCAGGAATTACAATCCAGGCCGTAGCCGTCTTGTAAGAATGATCCAGGTCAGAGGTCAGTCTTCTCTGAACTGACGTCATCGCCATGATCATGACTAAAGCCAAAGCCATCTGTTTCCTGGCAGGGGCGTGGCTAGCATAGGGCTTTAGGGGCTTGACTAAACTCTATTGTCATAGAGGAGTAATTAGAAACCGAATTGGGAACTGAAATCACCCGGGTATTAGAAATAACCGAAAATCCGAGTTTTAGGATATAAGCCTACAATCGATTTTTCACCGTAATGTTTATGCCACAGATATTTTACTGAACCCAAAAATAAAACTTTTTCGGCCATATCTAGAGAAGAGTTTCCCATTTTGAGAAGAATCATCATTTGATCTTACCCCTATCAACTATTTTTGGACTCCGTTCCACGGCGCGGCCTTTAACAAAATTCACAAAGTTTTAGTGTTTTATTTCATTTTCCTGGGGCGGATCACAAAAAAATTTCATAGCAAAATCATATCACTACCTAGTAGAACTTTCACTGTAGTTCGGTGGGCTTCGGCCATATAGGAAAACAGTTTCATAGCACAACAGGCTTCAGAGATTCCTAGTCATAAGGTCTAAATCAATACTACAGGAAAATCAATGCACAGGAGAGTCAGTTCATAGATTCTCCGGTTCAATTTCAGCTTGCAATACAAATGATTTCAAAGCGAGGCCGCTTTATAGCTTCTCGGCTCCATTCTCCATAGTGAAATTATTCCGTCTATTCATAGCCACTAAATTCGAGTGTAAAAGTATTAGACTGCGTATTCCTACCCTGCGACCTCAACGGTATATACTCAAATGAGCTTGGAAACCCCTGTACCTTACTAATAGATTCTGTAAAATAGTCGCTGGGACCCAGACCTGCCGCTGCATCCCGAATCATGTTCACGACCCAACATCTCCTACGTTTACCTGTAAGCTGAAGTGCAGTCTGGACGCGGATTGTCTGCAGCATGAGGCTTGTCAGTCTGTCACTACTACTGAAACCGCAATCACTCAGACTGTCTGCCAGGCCCTTGCTTGTCCCTCTACCTGTGGCACTAATGAAGTCTGTCAAACTGCCAACCACTTGGCTATCTGCGTGTGCGTGACTGGCTATTTAGTCCGTCCACCGTGCTCATTTATACCGTTATGTGACCCGAGAACTCACGTCGGCGAACAACCGATGAATGGGTGTGACCCCTCAACTCCGTACAGCTGCCGGACTCCGACTTGTGCCGGAGGTTGTGACCTCTCCGTGGAATTCTGCGATATTACCAATCACATTCCTACCTGCCAGTGCCTAGCTTCATTCGCTGGGACGCCTTGTAGACCTTCTCCTTCTTTTTGCACGGATCCCTGTGTCCCCAGCCTTTGTGCACCTTTTGCTGACTGTCAAGGAGTGAACCACGGAGTTGTGTGCACTTGCAAGACAGGATATGAAGGTGACCCGGTTCCTGGGGCCGCAGGATGCACCCTTATAGCTTATTCTGTAGTCCCTGCTAAACCACGTCATACAACTAGTACGGAGAAGCCAAAAGCTTACAGTGAGTCAATTTCTAATTAAACGTTACCAGGTTTTGTTAACAAGTCGAACTCCGTCCAGCGCGAAACAAGTTCAGGAAGTTCAAAAATCTTCCTTATCATATCATCTCTGACAAATGCTATAGTTCAGTTGAAAATCAGAAAGCCTGGGTTATAAGGGTCGGGATTTTAGCCTTGAGTTTAATAATAATATTGTTACTTGTTAATGAATATTTTGATACGTTCCTGTAGCGTCTGCAACAAGCTTATACACCGTGTGAGATTCAGAAGAAATGTTTCCCTGGGATCTACAAGGTTCCTGACAATAAGACACGGATCAAGGAGACGTCATGTACTCAAGACATGGCCTGTGAAATTATGCTCTCTTACGGCCACTTTACTGCAGAACAAAAACAGGAAGACGAACTCATTTTGGACTTGCTCGGTGACAGTTTGTATTGGATAGCACAATGATTCTCAAACGACATGGTGATGGTTAGTATATTGCGATTATGTCGATAAAGAGTCATACAAATAGTCGATAAAAATATTTCCTATCACCAAATGATAGCAACAAGTAACGACCCTCATCTGCGGCTCATGTCTTATACTTGCGCACACGGCTCCGCCGCTTATTAACGCTGTTGAATCAACGTTTGGAACGAATTAGTACAAATGTTTCGTTTAATAAATAAATTTTACTTAACTCTACAAATGGTGTGATGTTAGAAAACCATGTCGCAGACACAAAGTAAATACCAGCACGGACTGATATGCTAGACGCTGTGCGGGTAAGATTTAAGTAGCAGAAAGTACATAGCAAAGGCATAAAAGAATGTGCAGCGTATATGTAGCATTACAGTACTTTGCTTCTGCGACATGGCTTGCTAACATATCACACCATTTGTAGACTTAAGCTGAACCTCAGGATTGTGAGTTTTCAGGAATGGTCGTCTAATCGATCGACTAAATATATTTATCCAGTCAATAA
>JAQFZY010002677.1:0-11210 GCA_034696285.1 Hypogastrura burkilli
AATCTTCTAGCTCCGAATAGACGCAGCAGCATAAATTATAATGCGCCAAGAGCAACTGAACACTTAACTTTATTTGTTATTGAGTCTTAAAAAGTTCAGTCATATAACTGTTCAAAGATTTTAGTAAAATGTGGACAATTCACAATTTCAGGGAGGAGCAACGGTGACGAATCGGTACAACTGTAACTTAGATGCCCTCACTTGTGGCTCTCGGGTAGGAATGATGAGGAAGTCCGACGGGACGCTGCATTACGTCGTAAATTCTGAGCCCATTGGAATAGCTGCCTACGATATTCCACAAAGTGAGTCAAGTTTTAGTCGTAGAAAACGGCGGAAAAACAAATAAATAACTTTTACATTCAGACGTTTACGCCGTCGTGGACTTGTACGGGCAGTGTGCCCAGGTGACGCTAACACGAATGGGGGACCTGTCTATCATTTCGTCGCAAGCCGCGGACAGCCTGAGTCTACCGCTCCCGAATGATGCCTCTCACAGGTACGGCCTGCTAATCGTACTCGTAATATTCCATATTAAATTCCGCTATAACGCTAACTTAACCTTTGTTAAGTCGCGCGTTACTGTAAATATTCGTCCCACCGAATGTTCAACTCAACATAAGTGTGTATTCTGGCGATAACATAACCTGGAGTATTTATTTACGCATGCGAGTTACCAGTTGCCAATCTATACCTTATTTATCTATTGTCGTATATTTGAATGTTACTGCTTAGTAAAATTTATATAAATATTTATACGGAGTCGGATTCGACAGAGCGGCGTAGTGAAATTGAATCCTTTCATTACTTGTCTCCTTTTTTAGGTTCAGTAGCGCTGTGGGAAAGAACGTTCTGCTGAAGAACAATAATTTGACTGCCACGAAAATACGGCACTATACTCATGGCCTCGTATTTAGTTCCGCTCCTTTGGCACTGGACGAAACTTTTGAGGTAAACTCTACGCTGTTGGTTCACCGTTACGGATTATTAATTCGACCTTTATGTTTAACGTATTGTAACAAGGTCCGCATTGTTGAGATGACGTCAAAGTGGGCGGGATCAATTGTGATCGGGGTCACGGCCATGCGGATTACTGAGGACTACCCAGCTGCCCACGTCCCGAGCACGCTTTGCTCCATCTGTCTCGACACTTGGTTCGAAGAATTTGCATTGCGTAGTATTTCAAATATCCAAGTAACTGACTCCCTTGGTAGTCATATAATAATACTCGTGGGAATGCGACCAGAAACCTCAGAGAGTATTATATTTATTTCAAGGTTTGTGGCAGGGAGCCAGGTCCGAAAGAACAATACTCTCCTCAAGGAGAACTATTGTGTGAACCTCAACCGGCTCTCGATCGGGGACCGTGTGGGGATCCGTGTGACAGCAGATCGGGTCCTCAAGGTGTTTATCAACGGGGAGTCCTGTGGCCCGGCTGCCTTTAACTTGCCAAAGGTCAAACCCTAACCATATAAGCAATAGTTACAGTATATGCTGGGTTCCTAATATTAGCTTGTCTTTGGCCTTTAAAAACAGAAAGTATATGCCGTTATCGACTTGCACGGAAGCGCTGAAACCGTGACGATTAGCAGCGTTCTTAAGACTGTGTTGTCTCCGTCTTGCATTGAGGGAGGCGGGAATCCTTCCACTGATTCTGAGGCTGAGGAGGGCAAAGTACGAGTTTGAACTCCATTGAACATGTATTTTCTGTTTCATTTCCTCATTGCTAACAGAAACTGTCTATTTTTACAGGGTGAATCCAGTACGACAATCCTGAACCTGAATATAGCCACCATTGCACAGCCCTCCCCAATGCTGACGTTTGACGGGAAGCATTACGGGAAGAATATAGAGTTTACCAATGGAAATTTGACAGCGAGAAGGGTCGCTGGGTACAATAATGGGCTTGTCGTCACTAGTCAAAGCCTGAAGAAAGGGCAGCTCTTCCAGGTGAGCGCTGTTTTACACCAATATTCAAAGTAGCGCTTAAACGTTCATGTAACCCGTTTTCTGACCTTTAGATAAAAATTGGTCCGCTGAATACGAAATGGGACTCTTCGATATCCATAGGGGTGATTGAGGTCCCGACTGGAGATCTATTTAATCTTCCATGGTCTGCTAATAAGCTCCGGCGTTCTTCAGTCATCGTTCATGGGGACTCGGTGCTCCAGAACGGTATTAAGGTTTGTTACCAAAGCCTTAATCATTGAATCTCATAAGTTAATCTGAGCGTATTTCTTCGTGTGCAGACCAAGGCCGACTACGGACCCAATCTCTCCAGCCTTCAAGGAGGTCATGTTCTTGGGATTCTGATTGACTCCAAGTCTTCTCTCCATATGTTTGTCAATGGTGTGAGCCAGGGTTGCTGCGCCAAGAATATGTACGGGAAGTTTCGAGCCGTTGTTGATTTGTATGGACAGTGTGAAGAGGTATGGATGTTATACTGTAGTAGTCCTAAATACGCACCATACCTTTTACCAGTTTGACCTCACTCAACAACCCATTGCGAGTGTCTTTCCGCCACACTTTCCTTCAGAAATTGAATTGATTGTTTAATCAATCCTTCAGGTGACGATAGTGAATTCCGACCAAGTCTCAAACGAGTCAACCATCATTGACCCAAACAATGAGAAGAGCCTAGTCCCAAGTAGTCCGGAGAATCTCGTTAAGTCCTGTGAATATTTGAATGCTGTAACCCGGTTCAAAAATAACCTCTGTCTGCCAGGTACGTGTGACCAAAGGACCTGCCTTTTTTACTTTGCATTGAGTTGAGTTTACATGAGGATTGTCGATGTCCATTTAGAGCCATACTTCTTACAATCCGAATCCGAGTCTGTCCTATGCTACTGCCCGACCTGCCATCAGGCCCGAGGAGAGCCAAGCATCTGTAGTCAAGGGGATCCTCCAGCAAATTACGCCCTTCCGCTGGGCTGGGTCCGGTTCCCGGTCAACTTTAGTCCGGACGCCTTCCCACCCAGTAACATTACTTCGTCCCAGAACATGTCCAGCTCTACCTCAAGCCTCAGCAACGTCCTTACAACCTGGCACGTGGCCTATCACGGACTCAAGATCTCTCACGTTCGAAGGTGCATGGATGCCGGGATGCTCTTCCACCCCGGTGACCCGGACTACGGGGCCTTTGGCGGAGACTACTTCCCGGTCCAGCGGACCAAAGGAAAAGATGAAAAGACGGACGGGGCCCCGCTAATATTTTCCCCAAGCGTCGAGTACGCTTCTATTCCAGAATTTTCTCCAAGGCATTCGTAAGCCACCAAATACAGGCCATTTATGTCATAATTATAAATCACTAATAAATTGCATTCTACGCTACTTTTACAGTTTTGAAGAATCAAAATCGAAGCGGCGGGTCTCAGCCCGCGTCGCATTCCAAGTCCTTGTCCAGCCCGGCTCCTGCAAGTTCGGCCCCCCCTCTTACCCGAATCCACTCACAACGGCTGGACTCAGGCCCGGTTCGGGTCCATTCTCAACCATTCCAGCCCTGGACTCGGAGTCTCTGGAATGGGCCACAAAGGAACAGGGCTCTACGCATGTTTCGGCTCTACTCGTTTCCCTGGACGGATTCTGCACATGAGGGCTCCAGTCCCATCCAATATTTACGTGCACGTGAGGATATACTGTGTATACAGTAGTGTGACTGAACGTGTGTCATTGGGCACAAACCATCCTATTATTTTAATCGTTTTGCCCAGACTTGACTCGCTCTAATACGTATTGACCATTTAGATCAATAAACTCATGACTCGTGTTTGACTTTGACTTGATTGTGTTATGAGGGGCATGAGGAGCGGAATCATTGACAAACTCAAGCCATGGGACTCGAACCGCAGTTGAGAGTTGAGGATAGTCATATACTAATACATGGAGTACGCAGATAATTTCGATATCTCATGTAAATAAAAGCAAATCGCCAATAGGCAGGAAACATCATCCTGATATCAAGTATTATTATTGTCGCTTACTGTACACTTTCTATCTGTTGCGGATTCATTTTGAATTGACAATATAAAAGTCATCATCAATTTACGTTTAGTTTTAGTGGGGAAACACAATTGCTAAGGATTATCATTACTAAGGGAGGACACAAAGCTACAGCTGCAACACATCGATTGACTTGACCTCTAAAATGGGACACTTAAACCCCGCCTACATTTTGCTGACCGTAATTTTGGTAGGGTCAGGAATTGCTACGGGGAAGTTTACGTCAACGAATCCAAAGGGCTCCCTTGAGCCTAGCCTCTTGGAAATTAATTATTTCCGGGTTCGTTATCAACCTCGTCATGTCCATTTGGCATACGATGGTAAGTTGTCATTTACTGAACTGTAAAAACCCCATAACGAGCGCTTATTTTTTTAAACCTGTCGTCATGATTGATGATGTATACTGTACGGAACCCGCATATTCTTGATCTCCAGAAACCGGCACCGGCATGGTCGTAACGTGGAGCACAGTGGATGCCACGAATTCCTCGGTGGTTGAGTTCGGGGTACATACCATTACCGAAGAGCGGGCCCACGGGTCATCCACACGATTTCAGTCCCCGGGGCCCATGAACCTGACCCAGTACATCCATCGAGTTACGCTAACTAACCTGACGCCGGGTCAGATGTACAGTAAGTACTGGAATGGCCGTATATAAGTATATTTCTATGTCATCTCAAATCTGGTCCAATTCCTTCCAGTTTACCATTGCGGGAGCGAACTGGGCTGGTCCAACGTGTTCTACTTCCAAGCCATGAGAGGCGGGACTGATTGGTCCCCCCAGTTGGCCGTCTACGGGGACCTCGGGAACGTGAATGCTCAGTCCTTGACTCGTCTTCAGCAGGAGACCCAGGAGCAGTTCTATGATGCCATCCTCCATGTTGGGGACTTTGCTTATAATATGTAAGGTCAGGTCAGGGGTCAACTTGGCATGTGAACACTACCACTATGCAGTATTTTGTGCCTCTGCCTAGGGACGAAGAGAACGGACAAGTTGGGGACGCCTTTATGGAGCAAATGGAGCCCATCGCTGCCTATGTCCCTTACATGACCTGCCCTGGGAACCATGAGCAGTTTGGGTATGTAATTCTTTAATCGACGCTAAAGCCATTGTTGGCGTACTTCAAACGCGTTATCGATCTGTTTCAGCAACTTCGTGCACTACAAGCAGCGGTTCTCGATGCCGGGGCCCTTCGAGTCCATGGCCTATTCCTTCAATATGGGCCCCATCCATTTTATTGCTCTCTCCACAGAGTTCTACTACTATCTTGAGTACGGGATGAAGCCCGTTGCTCAACAGTATGAATGGCTACTTGCTGATCTCAAGGTTAGTCCAGTCATGCTAGTCAGAAACGAGTGCGAGAGTTCACTATTTAATGCGTACCATAGGAAGCCACGAAGCCGGAAGTTCGGGCCCAGCGACCCTGGATCATCACTTTCGGACACCGTCCAATGTATTGCTCAAACAGCGTTGGGGCAGCGTGCCCAGAGTCTGATGGACGAGTAAGGATTGGGCTTCCAGGGACACATTGGTTAGTATTTGTGAAGAAGAATTCTGAACTAATAGTGAATTGACCCGATATGAATTACTTGGCATCCTACGTAGCGAACTAGTAGATGCTTAACATGGATATGACTTCCAGGTACGCCCTCGAAGACGTGCTCATGAAGTTCGGGGTTGACCTTACGATCTGGGCACATGAACATTCCTACGAGCGAATGTGGCCAATGTACAATATGACGGTCTACAACGGGTCCTACGCAGAGCCCTATAAGAATCCCCGGGCTCTAGTTCATCTGACGACTGGATCTGCAGTAATTCACTTGAACTTTGAACTTATGGTTTCACATTCTGGTTATCCTAATTACGCACACAAATGATTATAGGGTTGTTACGCAAAGCACGACCCGTTTCCCGAGTCTAAGCCGGACTGGTCAGCCTTTCGGACCACTGACTACGGATACAGCCGGCTAAAAGTTATAAACAAGACGCATCTTTACATGGAGCAAGTTTCGGATGATCAGGTTAGCTGTTAGAATATTGATTTGTGAGTTACATTGGAGTTTAACAATAGCAGCTTAAGCATTTCATTGTTTCAATTTTAGGGTGGCAAAGTAATTGACTCGTTTCATCTCATACGTGAGCATCATGAGCCGTACTCCATTCCGCCCCGTCCTGAAGATGATTAAGCCCAAAAACTGACCACGACCTACTGAAGGCCTTCACGGAGTAACGCGTTAGAGTCAAAATACAAATGGTCAACAATCCTAATTAGCCTTATAACCTTATAAGCTATATAACTAATGCAGCAACACCTCTCCAGCTAAAAGTTTAACTCTATGCTGTGCTTTGGGGTAATTTACGTGCATACTTTACTAAAAATGTGAAGGTATGCACACTCCAGTGCATACGGTTGACTTGGACTAAGACGCATCTTGCATGCAATGGAGTTTACACGCGTATTTGAACAAATTTTTTTTTTAAAAGTGTACACCAGTCCAATATTATATTCACAGACCATGTGCTCTCTGAAGCCCCCGTTCAATCTCCTCTCGATTCTTAGTTATTTCTAAGTATGCATTTAGTGAGAGTTCTAGCTCACTCCGCTTTACAGAATCCAGTTGAATATACCTTCGGATTTTGTCAATCTCGTCACTCGAGTCGGCCGTGGAAGCCTTTGACTTAGATTCTGGGAAGATGAGATGGAAGAGGGAAATTAAGGGAACAGCGTCAGTTGATATTCTACAAACAGGAAATGATGCTGGATAAAGTATTCTATACAACTGGAAAGATGAGTTCCTTTAAGCCCCAGTAATTACAGTTACCTTTCATGCTGAATACTATGAAGTAGGAGCGTATCGATTCTCCTCGTACGCGTTAAATAGAACACCATCGGGCCGTAGTGCCGGGTAGACTTTAGCAAGTCGTAGTTCCGGGTCTGATCAATATGGTTGTACGTGCTCTCGACAACCGAAATGTATTCGGGGTCATCTGGCTCAAACTGGAGGCAGGCCCGGTCCAGTACAAACTCGTAAGTGTTGTCTTCCGGCGTCGCTCGGTCCAGAACGGCCCTCATTACGTTTGGATCACTTAACATTGTTGGGGTACGGAACTCTCGTCCCTCCCTTGGAAAGTAGATATTGTTCATTTTATTTCGTTCCTCAGGTGTGACGTAGCGCAACGTTCCGTCCAAATCCCGGCTAACAATGAGACGATCCTGAAAACCAAATGTTTTATTATTATTGCTTAGGACCAGCTTAGTCCAAATCTAGCATTTACAATAGATGGAACATTGACTCACACTGTCTTTGACTCCCATCGTAAGGTCGGTCATAATGTACACGGCATCGTCGTGCCCTTGTATCCTCGGGTCAAAGGACAGGACCTTCTCCTCGTATTTCCTTGCTGGAAGGACTGGCGGCATTTGAATAAGCTTATCAGCTCTCTCTCTGGCCTCATTAATCGTGTCTTCGAGCTGCTCTTCGGTCATGAAACTGTATTTAGGCTCCCGCAACTTCTGTCCAATTCTTCTCTTCCGGAAAATTCTCTGTAAGTCCTGCCCCGTAAGCTTCTTGAGGAGAGACTGAACTTGAGGGTCTATGAATTTCTGCATCCGCTCATTCTGGTCATCATGAGCGTGTGTCGTGGACATCTGGGAGTCTGTAGGAATTTGGAATTTGAAACCATTTAAGTTATCAATTATCAATTATACAGATACTAGGCTAGGGCAAGGTCTCTACTACTACGACTACTAGGTATTACGTTCTATGCTTGCATATTTATTTGAATGTATTTGCATGGGATTTCGTAATTAATTTTCGCTTTTCGCTTACGTTTTTAACAAATACATAAAATGCCTTACAGTTTCTACTAAGCGTTGTAGCTTCTGCAGCGTGTCTGCAATATACGAATGGCTGAGGCCCACGAAGGACTAGTGAGGCTCTTTTTACAATACTAAACAACATTTTCAACAGCTTAAATGTGAGGAAATATAACTTAACTAACTTTAAGATTTCAGTAACAAAAACAAAACCGGATTATGTTCATTCTTACCGCCTTGCGTTTGTTTGAAGAGAATGGGTCCATGTGGCGTTGCTATAACCCGCGAACTAAAATATGCGAACATAATGCCTTCCCGCCAATATTTGAATTTGTGAGACGCTGGAGGTGTAGTTGACTTTTCTTTTTCATAAAAATAAAAGTGATCATTTGGTTTAATTTAATTAAAAAAGTTGTTACTCTATTTTGGACAGTGAAAAGTTTTGTGACAGGGTCAGGGTTAGGAGTGATCTCGAGGAAACAGTATCGTTAGTAAAACGAAACTCAACTTGAACAGCGTCTTGAAGAAGAACACAACTGAACCTGAACTGCAAGGAAAAGCAAGAAATCATTCCCGGCTGCCTTGTTTTGTTGCCGAACTCCTTCGATCGGTTAGTCAACAGCTGAGTCAGCAAGCTAAAGCATAAAAAATTACAATATTACCATATGTATTTAATGCTTATATGTGAGCAATAAGTCATGTTACACAGCTAAAAACTTGAACTGAACAGGCAGCTGTGGCTTGTTGACTAAAATCTACCAACTCTCACGCCGCCAGTCATCCCCAATTCAAGGGCTTTATACGGCGGATAACAGACTTATATAGCTGTTTAACTTAAAAAATAAATATGTTAAGTTCTAAGTAGCAGTAGAAAGGTTAGGTTGTCGGTTTTCCAACTTTGAAACATCAGATAAGGCCGGTAAATGAACGTTTCTCGGGTTGTTGGTGGCTTTTAGCTAGACGGAGCTTTGATGTGGATGTTTCACTGTTGAGCTCGTTAATGTTCATGTGTAGTGTGCATGCTCTTACCCTTGGAAATCTTGCAAACGTTATTTACATGCTTGTGGATCAGGTTAGCCATTAATACCATAGATAACGGTTCAAGAATTCTGACTGAGTCTTTGTCAGGAGTCAGGACTCCGGTCCGACATCAGATGACTAATTTCGGACTCCGGATAATTTTGGATCATGGATCTGTTGGAAAATATTTCGCATACTCGTCTTTGAGACTTTGTACCCGTACTGTTTGCTAATTATCTAGTTTGTTAATCTGTTGAATTTGTGATTTTTATAGTTAATATACAGAGAAAATGCCACTCCCACGCTCCCAGTTCCGTGGTAGAGGCCGAGGAGGAAGACCGTCAATACAGGACAGAGTCGGTACTCTTGTTACTGCAGCCGTTCGAGGAAACACAATCGGAGTCTCACGCCCCCGGAGCTCCCTTTCCGTTCATTCTCGTCTTGGACTTCGGGGAGGAGGCGGGGTCCGCGGAAGGGTTGTAGGCCCTGCCGGACTCGTGACGTCCCCCAAATTCACTGACGCTCGTCAAAAAATAAACTTGAACCGAGTCAAGTCCGGCCGTATCGCGGATGCTCGGGAGAAAATTGATAACCGTCGAGTGAGCCAGAGAGTCATCTCTCCCTTGCCATCTTCGGCCGGCTTCCTTAGCACCCGGAACAGTTTTCCGCCCATCAAATCTCTCAAAATCACGACCTCAAATTCGCCGCCACGGAGCAGCGGAGGGGGTGGTGGGATCTTTCGTAGCGCTGTGTCCGGGATGGGCGGCTCGGATTGGGAATATTCAAGTCCTGCCCGAAATTCGGGCTCCTATCAATCTCCTCCCGCGATGTTGACACGGACGATTTCAAATCCACTGGCCAGAGGCTACCCTCCGCCCCCGCCCCCAGACTTCAGCTCATATAGTCGGCCTATGGGTGGCTCATTCTATTCCTCACGGCCTTCGGAGTACATGACCGGGCCAGACTATCACATTAGTACGTCGAGAGACGGTGGCCGGTTTCGGAGTGACATGAGGGATGACGCAATGGACGTGGATTCCCCGCACACTACTATACGCTCCTCCATTCAGGCCAGACTGGACATCCCGAAGTATCGGGTTAAAGTCTCAAACTTAAAATCATCTGTGAGCCTAGAGGATCTTACTGTTAGTCCCCAATATTTTCTAATATAAAATATTGTCATTGTAGTTGATGTTGATATTGACATCATATTGTGGGTGGCATTAAAATGATTTGTGTTTTATTGTCCAGGAACTCTTTGGTGACGTCGGGGATCTTATCACAGTAAAGTCGGCGGGATTGGGACAGGCAGACATTTTCTATAGAACAAAGGGGGACTGTGTCAAAGCAATTGATGCTTACCACAATCGGCTGCTGGACGGAAGTCCAATGAGAGTTGTCTATGTGGATGATAGGCCGGAAAGCAGTGCGGGGCGGAGTTCGGGCGGCGGGCTGACGGCCCTTAAGTCCGCCTCTGGCTCCTCAATTACGCTCCCAAAGTCCACGGCCGCCCCTATCAAGGTCTGCCCCGACCTCTCAGCTATTCACAAAGTTCTGTTCCAGCCAACCTCCAGCTCCAATGCGGCCAAGATGCTCTTCAAGGGGGCCTCTGAGTAATCCGGAAAAGGTTAAATGACCTCAATACAGTACTAACTTAACTACCATCAGTTATCAATTTATCAGTATAAGTAAAGTGCATATATCGTACATACCGTATGAATTAATAGTAATTAGAGGTTCAAGATTAAATTACGCAGTTTCGTAATTGCGCTTATGCTGTCCATGGATGCTCCTCTTTACTTCAATACTAAACGTAAAGTTAAGAAGCTTAGTTGTGTTTTGTGTTATTTGTAAATTCATTAAAATGCTCTTAGTACTCTTTAATACTGTGCATAATATTTACCCAGTTGTAGCTGTTTTATATGTAGAAAAATTAGTTAGTATATGCTGCTGTTCGTGCATTGTGGTTAGTATAATTTATTGTTGAAAATCGGGTCCTGAGTACGCTATCCACCCGTTTTGGGAAACTCATCTTCAGTGATATGAGGCCATGTATCTGGAATCTGGAGTGAACTTTCCTCGGACATTTACCTACTTATTCTGAATTTTATGCTTGGAGTGTGTAATAATTAATAAATATTATGAATTGCAATGTTAGTTATTACATTTCAAACTCGTTTTCTGTTACAATTATTTACGCAAACAAGTGAAACATTTTACGCGAAGTCATCCGTGGACAAGTTCTAAAACGCGTCAAATCTAACTGGCGTTGCTGACGTAATCGCAACAATTTCGTGTCGATTTTTAGCAAATGCTCTGAAAGTTAGGTTACATTAATCAACATTTAGCTTGGTTGGGCTACTGTAGAACAA
>JAQFZY010002678.1:0-11208 GCA_034696285.1 Hypogastrura burkilli
TTAGTGAATCATTATTGGACGGTTTCAATTTAATTCAGCAACTATATTCTGAGCGGACTAAGTCTAAATTCGAGAGTAGGCCTATATGTATACTTCTGATAATATACCAATAAGTATACGTAGTACGTTCCAACCTGAAAACCCCGTTGAGCAAAGTATTGAACGTCTCAAACTCATCATTCCTGTAATGTTCTGGAAGTTAATTAATATTCTAACGTAGTCGGATACCGGAAATTCATGTTCCTATAAATCGACTTCCACGTTGTCTAAATCTAAATCTGTTTTTCACCTTCCTTTTGACTAGCAATGGCCTTGAAATATGGGCTCATTCATTCCTTATTAATTCAAAGAATTAGAGAGACATACTTCCCTAAACACAGCCCCGGTGTTAAATTACATGCGTAGTCGTCAGACCACTAAACTTATTCTGCTTCTACCCATTGGATTTCTTTGGAAATAAATGAACTTGGATTTGTCTCACGTACGTACCTTGTAAGTGACGGTATTGTTTATTATTTCTAACTAAATAAATTGACATGACTAACTGCGTTTTCTTTACAATCCAAATTCATACAGGTCTCTAACACTCAGGTTTATGTTCCTCTTTTTTATGTCCATGATCGTGGCCCGACTCCATAGCATAGCCTATTCCGGTAGTAATGACCGCTGCAATGAAACCCCACAGCATGCCACGGCCTATTGTGGCTTTGAAAATCTCGTTTCGAGATGAGTGGTTGTACTTCCAGACTTCGTTTCTGAAAACCAAAGCATATTTATTCTTGGCGCTGTACATTCATTTATTCCACATTTATTCTGTCGGTCTGCGTCTGCAGTCTGGGACAAGCATTGTTTGTAATTGAAACTAGAACTAGGTAAGCACTACAAAGTACAACTACAATAGCAAAACACGCTGACTAACGTCAAAGTGTCAGCACTTGAAGCGCGGTTATAGTAAATGCGCACTCGCAACTTTGTCCTTAAACGTAAACACTCAATTAACAAATACTGAGAAACTGCAAACTGAGAATTAACTGACCTTAGCCAAGGATCTTTGAGTCCCTGTGCAGCCAAGGATCTTCTCACAGCCATTAGCTCTGGAACGGACTCCACCTTGTAAATCTTGTAGTCTGGAATTGTGTGTACCGCGCCATGTCCATGATCCCCTCCCATTGTTTTGGACACTAGGAATTAATCCCAGAAAATTAAATGTAAATCTTTTTTTTAAAATCAGTTTACAAAGTTATTTATATTTCCGAATTTTAAAAATTGGTGGGAATATTTAGCCTGACCAAAAGAGGCCTCCACCAGCTTTCTGACAAACTGCCACGAAATACGTGTTGGAAGGGCGGGGCTTAGGGACAGCCGGGCCGGAAAATGTACCTTAATTATGTATGATTGTGTAGTAATTAGAGAATACAAAATTAGTTTTACGTTAAAAGTAAAATTTTAACCGTAAAACAATATTTTCAGGCCAGATATTTTAATTAGATTAATTAAAAATGAAACATTTTTGTTTGTTCAAGAAAAATATCTTGTGTTCCTTATAAGAAGTTCAGGCCCAGCTATACGGTGTCCCAGGGAGAGAAAAAAAAAGTTTGTGCTCACTGGATTTTGGCGTTTGGGGTTTTGTTTGATTTTAATTCGCAAAACTAGGCGGAAGTAAAGTAAGGCTTAAGGTTAAGTTGGGGTCCGTAGTTAAGAGTTGTTCCTGTAGAAGAGTTGGGCGTACTCAGGAATCTGTCATTCGGCTCGCCCTGTATCGTCGATTTGATCTCTTGTCTGTCTTCGGTGGGAGGTGCACCTAACTTAAGGTCAAAGGTTGATAGATTACCGGAGACTGTCCGTACTTGTACCTACTCGAGGAAAAGATGCCGGGAGCCGACCAGTTACTTAGAATTGAGCCTGAGCAGGAACTGAGGTTTAAAGGTGAGCCATTTTCGTCATTTCATCAAGATCAAGATCAATTAAAATTAATCCATAATCCTTATCACAAATTCAAATTAATTCATACTTTTAATGTTGAAATCCGCACGTGTGTGCGTGCATCAACTGCAAATGCAAATTGCGCACATCCCGCGGTACTTCGTATTATAATAGTAGTAAGAATAGTTGATAGTGCATAATGTGCAATGTGTAGTGTGTATACGCGGCTCAGGGCACAGCGCACGCATCAAACCCCGGTACGCAGTCCCGCATCCCATGACCATGTCATGTATATCCAGGTCCTATTTCGCTCTAACATAAAGAATTTACTCCTCATGTGAGCCAGTGATAGTGTCTACCTGTGCTAACTGCAAACTGAATATAACGCCTGCCAGAAAAAAGAAGAAGGTAACAGTCAAGAGTATTTGGTGTGTACGGCAAACCGGCAAAGCTAGGTTTTGCTCCTGAAATTAATGACCCTTTACAAAGTCCGAAAACATGGACGTTTTATCCCGTTGACGTTAGTTAACGTACCTATACGCCTCCGCGTACCTCTCTGAAGCGGGCCCTTTATCAACGAAAGTATTGGGGATATTAGGCACTAGCGTTCAGTCAGTCAACGTTTTGGATTCTAGCGTGTCCATCCGTAAAGTCATAAAGTCTTGGCTTGGGTCTTAGCATCTATGTAGTAGCTCTAGCGTGCCCAGTTATTGTTTTTATCATAAAACATTGTCGCGTCTTTTATCATTGAAGCTTGCAGCATGCATCTACTAACTGCAAAAGTATGGAGGAAATGTTTTTCAATCACATTCATATGCTTTTTGGTTTCTTTTATCTTTAACATTTGCGATACAATTAATTCAGGGTTGATGTAGTAACCATCTGTTTGATCTGAATGGACAATAATATGTACGTTGCACGTTCATTATGGTTCGTTTGCTGTTTGCTGTTTTTTCTCCTGTTATCCTGCATAATGTCATGTTTCATGTTCCTGTTACTGTTACCACTTGCTTATAGATTTCAATTGCAACTGTTGTGCGAGTAGTTATTACTTATGGCACAATACATACATAGTATGGTATATTGTCTATGTCTAGGTATCTGTGCAAGTTCTTAATTGGTATTTAGGGGATTCTAAAATGTGGGTAAACATTCGCAAATCCACACTAGAGCATCTATTATGTTGACTGTAATCTCGGAATCTATGTACATGTTCATGTGTGTAGATTATCTAATTCCCTGGTCTGGAGATGGAATTTGGCATTGCACGTTTTTTACACCGCACCATTACGAATCATTTGGCGGAACTCTCCTCTCTCTCTCTGTAGGTTCATAATTTGTTACGAGGATCCATTAGATATTAGATATAGTCTTTCAGATTGAGACACTATGTATTTATGTGTCGTGTCAGGGATACGTGGTTCAGTAAGATTGGATTTTTTTTCCTTACACCTGACGCCATGTGTTCGCGAAAGTTGTTGGACTTATTAATTATTAGGGAGGATTACTGGCTTATATCAGAAGACGCAGGACGCGAAACAGAATAATATGATTGCCTTACAAGTTGCCCTTTTTGTGTTACAGGGCCCTTCACAACTCCAACTACATCTCTTCTGAAGCTGACAAATCCGACGGATAGGCGAATTTGTTTCAAAATTAAGACTACGGCTCCAAAGCGCTACTGTGTTCGTCCGAATGCCGGTATTCTTGATCCGGGAAACCATCTTAGCATCGCAGGTAAATATTTTATAATTCCAAACTGTCAATTGGAAATATGAATGGGCGACTTAGGAATTTTCACTAATGGTCTGCTTTGCAATGTTTCAGTGGTTTTTCAGCCTTGCGAATTGGAGCCGACAGCTAATAGACATAAGTTTATGGTACAAGCAATATTTGCTCCAGAGGGTGACATTAACCAAGATGATTTGGTAAGCAATAAAATCAGCTGAATTGGCTATTACTATTGTAGCCACAAATCAAAAGCATTGCTTTATCCTGACTTATTGTGTTTATAGTGGAAATCTACGGCAACGTCAAACGTAATGGAAACAAAGCTCCGATGTTCCTTTGACAATCCATCTGACGGAGCCCCAAAGGTGGAGCAAGCCATTCCGGTTCCAGAAGAAAAGGTTGCTCGAGCTCCACAAGAGACATCTGCTCCCAAGCCACCCAGGGTATGCAATTTATACGCTTAAGTCTCTGCCGATTGCTGCTGTTTTGTGTCTGAATCTGAACTCAAACTTTCTCTGCCGTTGTAGAAATTGATTTAATTCTTAACCCTTAGCCCGCTAGATATACCTACACTATATGGATAATCTTTCTTATTGCTGTCCTTTCCTGAAATAATCTGGAGTGGAGAGAGACATTTTCATATTTCCTGTTCTCACAATTTCGTAATTTTCTAACGGCATTTTTGCGTTGTTGGCATTTTTGTGTTGTTGGTTTACGCAGTTAATCAAACGTGTTGAGGATGGTTTCATTTTGATTTACCTCAATTCTCAGCCTTATGTAATAATAGAAATTGAAATACTCGAGCTATTTTTTGTTGTATTGAAGAGACACAATGATGTGCGTAGAATGCTCAGTCATTTTAACTTAGTCAAAATAATAGTATCGAGTAAGCCCTTATTAAAGTTATAATAAATAGAGAAAATGGGTTGAGCGGAAGGGTTGATTTGGATTACACGAAAATCGCGTGCTACAGTCCTCCCAAGCTCACATGCGAATGCGGAAGAGTCTGATTTTAGTTGTTGTTGCCCCTGAACTTTGAACCAATTCAACTATTAAATGGGATCCTTGATTTATGTCCACACAATTAGGAGGAGACTACTGGTGATGCACGACAGGTTAAACAGGAAAATGCTCACCTGAAGGTAATTCTAAACTCTATACTATACTTTAGTCTTAGTAGTATCTGGGAGTCGCATTCTGCTGGTAGCTGTACTTATTATTCAAAATGCTAAATTCTTTATTTCTTACGCAAAAAAGAACAGTTAATATCACTATTTTTGTCAACTTTGCTAGACTTAACTAACGTACTTAATTATTATTATATTAGAATGAAATTGAACTGCTACGCCGTCAGTTGAAGGCACGGATGGACGCTGGGGATCCCATGATCGGCCAAGGTATCGCGGCCCCTCCATCCCAAGCCATGTTATACGTCGTGCTGGCAATTGTCGTAGCAATGGTAGGTATCATCCTGGGCAAGTTTGTTCTCTGAACCACGCCCGTCTCCAGTGTCTCTTCAGGATTTCAAAATTAAAAGCAGCCGGGAGTTGACTAATCTACTACAAGAGGAAAGCAAAGTACAGTATGTGAGTGAATGAATCATCCGTTTGGGGCTCCCCCTTCACAAATAAGTCAATAATTGGAACACGTAATATGCAGGTGTCAGCAAAAGGTTAGTTTAATAGTAAAGTATTGGGTACCAAAGATAAAACATTTCTTGAGCACTGTTTCTATTAGCTTTCAATAAAGTAAGGTTTCTTTTTTGTCAATCAATTTCCAGTACCAACCAAAAATCGTGCACGCGAAATTCCATTTAACGTTATACAACTACTGTAGGTTACAAAGTCCCACCAATAATGGCCAATAATGAGGCAACATCACAAAATTAGATAATTTTATTCTCAAGTGTTTTGACTTTGTGATTGGCTTCTGTTTCGTCGTCCCAGTAATGCCCTATGCTCTAATTCCTATAATTGTAAATTGTACTATAAACTATAATAAAAAGGAAGCAGTATATTATCGACATACTGTAAAGTTTTAATTTGTGAAGCTACATATATGTTGTAAAGCTAGCTAAACAAACATCCGAAAACGCAAAGTAATTATGTACTTGTAGCTTTACTGCAGTTAGCTGTACTTGAACCTATTTATCTTATACTATCTATTATGCTACAATAGCTTACTACCTCCCGTGGTAATGGAGTGCAGTATAGTTCTAATACGACCATACATAGATAGAAAGTGCCCGTGTTCCCTCCAACTATGATGTAATTCCCTATTAACTATGAATTAGGAATTCGGATGCAAGGATTCCATTCAAAATTGTGTAATATTGATTCTCCTGTAACCTGTAAAAATGGTTGTTTGTAGTATAGTATTTGCGGGGCTTGAGTCATACTTAATTTTACGGACACAGGACAGACCTTTCTGATATTGCTGGTTAATTCGTTTTCTTCTGGGCTCAGACTCGGATAGCTACAATTACAGAGTAATACTTGACTGATTGGGAAGGGATTATGTCCGTGCTCCGGCAGCAGGATGATTAAGACAGAAATTGGTTACGACGACGGTCCGTTTCGTACTAGTCTGTGTAGCTCCGTTAGTCATTGTACTTGAGACTTCCCGGGTTATAATTATAATCGCCATTACTTTCCCTGATACAGTAAAGACTAAATCATTGCGTGTTCTGAATTAATGATTTGACCCAGTCTAGGATTCTATCAAAGTTGCTCCTGTCCAACACCAAAAGAAATCTTAATTTATCTTGGTTCAAGCCAATGCTCTCAAAGTGCGTTATGATTTGTATTTCTTTTGGTGTCTCTGAGCTTCTTTTTTATTCAATCTAATAATTTCCTGATCCCTTAGCCGTTGAACCCTCCTGACCTGAAGTATGGCAGATTTACCCTTTCGATTATGTCACTCTAATGATTAGGAGCATGCCTATGACATGACATACTTAGTCTCAAGTTGATCCTTATTGTAAGAGAGTGAATTATTGTTTAATGTAGCTTAAACTAGGCAGACAAGCCCGCACTGGCGCAGAACCAAGCAGTACATTTTTGAAAACATTATAGGGTACATGTGCCACGGACACGGACAGTCTTAAAGCTCAGCGGTAAGCGCTGTATCATGGTGGCACATATGCGGCAAGGGAAGAATGATTTAGAAAATGTTGTTATTCCTTCCACATTAGCGCGGGATTGTCTGGCTTGTAGCTTAAACCTAACTCCTCAAAGTAAGAGAACTAAGTAAAGTTTATGTAGAAGTAAGTGCTAAGTGAATTCTAAGGTGTACCTTTCTGGTTAAATTCTTCAAAGGAACTACGTAGTTAGGCGTAGGAATAGG
Organism: Hypogastrura burkilli; assembly: GCA_034696285.1. NCBI lineage: Eukaryota > Metazoa > Arthropoda > Collembola > Poduromorpha > Hypogastruridae > Hypogastrura > Hypogastrura burkilli. The sequence continues at coordinate 7,000 of JAQFZY010002678.1, forward strand.
AACTCGGTGAAATCCTAATCTTGAATGGGCTTGGCATGTACTGTATGGAACGTTGAAGTTTAACTTAGGGAGTACTGGGAGTTATACATACAAATACAGTAGCAAGTAGTAAGTAATACACGGAAAGTTAATAATTAATGAACTCGAAACAGAATAAGGAGGAATAGGAACTGTCTAGCGTGAGCTTTTCTTGATTGACGAATCACAATTACCGTTCTTATTTCAATTAATTAGTATTAAGGAGAGCGGGAAAAGAAGGCGTTAAATAAAAATGGTTGGAATGCATTAAAAGCCACGAATATTATGAGTTGGGGTTTGATTCGACTTTATTTCAATTTTCAGTTGACTGGATAAGGAGTAGAAGTAGAGCATAAGCGTAAGTAAGTGTCTGAAGTATTTGTTCAGCCCTCAAACGAGGACGTTGTGGAGTTAATAGCATTGTAGATGAGTGTATTGTGGAGCGGAATGTACTGGGAAGTAATGATTTTGATGACTTCTTGGGCAACGCAACCCCCTGGTTCAGAAGAAAAAAAATTAGAATAAAAGCAAGGTCGGGGGTCGAAAAATTCGAACTTGCTTTTATAAGGTACTAACCTATGAATGCAGCCACGGACGGGATTTCGGATGCCCCATATCGGCAGATCTCATGTATAAAGTCATCCTTTATCGTTAGGGACGAGTTCCATTCGTTGAGTAGTTTTGACATTAGTGGCTAGTAAGGATAACAAACATTATTAAGCAGACAAGTCTTAAACTACTTAATAACATATTATGAATTTCAAGACTTATCAATTATACTGCTAATATTATATTGAATCTGTTTAAAAACTCTTGAATGGTATACTTGCGCTTTCATTACTTACTTGAATTATTAATTTTCAATTAAAAAAAATCGTTTAGATTTGAAAATTATGTCTGTATCTGTACTGTAACACTTGTTTTAACATACGTTCAATGCATTCCTAATGTTCTCATTCAAAATACTAACCTTGAATCGAATAATGTCAGGCTCATATTCAGTCGAAGCTCCAGGATAAGTATTGAATTCGGACTCGAAGCGTAGTATACCTCTAAACAAGAGGTAATAGATCTTGTCCTCTTCCATTTCCTCCATGTTTTGTGCTATTGACGCAATGACGAATAATTGAAATGGAAGATTTAGGCTCATAATCATAAATTCAAACACTGTATCCTGCATTAACATTCGTCTTACCAAGCTCTTGTAAAATATCCACCGGGCTCGACTCCAGTTCCTCATTCACTGGCCGGCCACGTATGAGACGGAGATTATAGGCTTCTTTGCAAAAGAGCCGGACCTCATCATGCTTCAGCGTGACTCGCTGGAAGATGGTTTGTCCAAGGACTTGCTGGCAATATTCCAGGACCTCATCAGCATCTTTACTGGCCTTCTCCCGGTATCTAAAGGACAAAGAGCATGTATGATAGTATGATCTCAGAAACACGCCGCAGTATACGTATCGGCCAATCATAAATGGTGTCATTTAAACATTACTGTTTATATTTAAATCGGATGATATTTATATGGAATGAAATCGCAATAAAACAAGTCAATTCAAATAGTACTTAACCGATTTCAATATAAATAGTAATAGCCTACGAATAAGTTAGTTATCAACAAGTCATAAATGTCTAATTGCTTACACATTCTGAAGGGATATATATTTCTGGGAGTCGGCTGTCATGTCCGGCAAGGCCCCACGAAGCGGCAGCTGTCCATGTGTATCAAAAAATTTCTTCAAGCCAGCGCACATGACCCAAAATTTTCCGTGTAACTGCAAAGTGGTCAAATACATTACACTAGGAAAACCTATTGCCTCCTCTATGATTCCATACATCCGGAGTCGATGCTTTCGGATCATCCAGGATCATTTTCACTTGACTTGGAATCTCAGTCCGGGAGAGAGCAGAATTGATCGCTTTAATTGTTTCCTGAAAGGGCTCATCTTGATCATTCAGCCCAAGTGTGTGTAAGTCTGATGAGTAAAATATTAAAATAGTAAATTCAATAAGTTTATAAAACCCTAGGTATACGTAAGATGCTTGATTTGATAATAACAAGCAAAATCATACAGTCACGAGCATATTCCTTAAACTTCTGCTTCTGTTTACTGTTCATGCGGAAGGGATGCGGGGTTTCCGACGTGTCCATGCCAGCGTTCCCATTCTGAACTTCATCAGTAGTACTGCTCATCATGTAGGCCTGTAGTGTTTTATACAGAAGCACCAGCCAGGGAGTCTTGATCGTTTCCTCCCGCCCCTCCAACACAATACTGTTCATGTAGCTCACAAGGTCAGGGAAGGGATTGTCCAATCTCAGGTCCTCGATCAGGCTGTCCGGGTGGGACTCAATGATTGTGTGCTCGACCAGCTGAACACGGATCCAGCCTATGAGCCCCACACAATGACAGTAGATAAAAGGGACCTTGCGTTCCCATAATGTTCTTGATAGAGCGTTCAGTGCTCTGAAAAGTACAAAAAATAAAACCAGTCAAATTCTACATTGTCCGTTCTCACCCTTGACCTTACAATATCAACATCAAGCAACATGCTACATACTTTTCATTAAGCTGAGAGGCAATGACCACTGTGAAAGAATTGAAGAAGTTTGGGTCCTGCTCTAGAATATTTTCTGGATGATTGTCAATGGCCTCCCCGCTCACGTCCGTGTTCAGCTCAAGTAAATACTGTCGCGTACTCTCGCCACGGTTCTTCCCAAGGCTCTCTAACTCCAAGAAAAAACTGAAAATCCAAATTAAAATAAACGATATCCAGATTCAAATTGTGAACTATAATTCCAAATATGTGGATTTAACGTACTTATTGCCAATGTCCCCGAGGGTCACTGTATGACTATCCACAATGGTAATGCTCCCACAACCCGGCAGAATGAGGGACTTGAGGATTTCAGTCCCAGTAGCGTTGGCGTTGATGAGACAGATCCGACTACCCTCCAACTTTGCTTGCCCATGATCTCCCCAGAGCCTAAATATGATAAATAAATTATCAATAGTTGACCTTTGACCTTGACGCAATAACTAATATTTTTATTCAATGTATTCTCAACTCTCAATTTTACCGAAGCTGACGATCATATTTCTTGCTCTTCTCGGACAGCTCGGGTGACTTGGGTGAGGGGGAGGCGGACGTCATCACGTCGGACTGCAGTGTCCGCTTCAGCTTGCTAATCGATTGTTAACTGATTCTGATTACTTAACAGTTAAATATTAAATCAACAAGAAAAACCCAACTGAATAAACTATGTAAAATCAAAATAAACTGGTTCGTCTCAGTTCTCAATGAGTTGAATGAGTTGGCGCCTCTTGGCGCCTTAAAATAGATTCTCATTCATAGATGGCTTCTCCGGCAAATAACGCTTCAAATCTTTGATGTACCACGATGTACGGCAAAACTTCAAACAATTGCGGTTGTCCCTTTAATACCGGAATGATCGTAAAAATATTGGACAAAAAATTCAAAATTTTCATTTTAAAAAAAAGATAGGTTCCAATTGAAATTTTTTCTCCGCCTTTGGCCAAAGTCTAGTAAAATATTATATCCATATACAGTATATTCAAAGTTTTTGAGGTACCCTTAAGTACCCTCCTTCTGAATATATAATATATACATCAAGGTTTATTGAGCCTAGAGAATTCTGGCCTCAACCTAATCTCTAGAGAACCTCAATCTTGTTGTCAAGGAACCTTGATATACATATTGAATGTGAAAACTGTTGCCGAAAGTTCACCATGCCAATAACCTCACTCGGCTGAGCGGCCTATTCGAGGTGGTACAACGTACAACTTCGTGACTCAGTCTCAGCCAATAAATTCTAAGAATGTATAGTACCTACTATACCCTTAATGAGTAGCCAGTCCATGCTTGAAACTATGTATATTGTGGAACTGTATCTCATTGTCCCGATCCCGATGCCCGTGGTCGAGTTTGGCAAATAAGCCATAGTCCCCATTGATATCAGTCGCATGTTGCTATGGGAGACGCGGCAGACCGGCGGCGTAGTGACACGTTGTCATTATTGCTTATTCAACACTGCCAGTGGCAGCTTTCTGGAAGTCAATCAGTTCATAACTCCGCCCCCTAATTATGAGCGACCAATTACAGAACGAATAAAGTCGCTCACTGAGTGAAACAGTGATACAGTGAGCGATATAATCACTAACTTATTAAGTA
>JAQFZY010002679.1:0-11201 GCA_034696285.1 Hypogastrura burkilli
TTGGAGACTCTCTTCATCTGAATCTTTTGGTGGTTGGTTGAGGGCGGACGGGCCGGCTGGGCACTCACCTGAGGGATTTTCTGTTTCTTTTGCCAGGTCCAGGCCCCGTCTTTGGCGTGGCCCAAAACGGCGTACCTGTTCTGATGTACAGGGGCTATGTCTATACTTTTGGTAGGACGCTTGAGACAGCCGAGCCCGATGAGCCCTTTCCTTACGAATTTTGGAAGTGCACGCTCCGAAGGTGTAATGGATGGGCCACCCGGAAAGACAATAGAGTCACAATCACTAAGAACCATAATCATGGTCCGGTTCAGTAAACTGAGAACCAGCCATTGAGAACCAGAGACTGATTTATTTGGTTGTAAATAGCTAGAGCCCTTGTGGCTGTATAAGTACATGAGAAGGTACGGATTTAAGTAAATGGGGATTAGTGCGGGCTACGTCCCGGCTCCTCCGACAAATAACTGACTCACCTAATTTCTGTTTGCTAGGTGTGAGAATGAGTTATTCCTTTGGTTTCACGTCTCGAGGGGTTCCCATGCTCATCCACAACCATTACGGATATACTTACCATAGATACACCATTAAGGTAGGCCCCACACCTCAAAGCTACTTCATGTACTTACTCTATTGGTGGGCCCAGGCTGGTTAACTTTAACCTTTGACCCCTTATTTTCCTCCTAGGGTAATGAGAACTGGAGATGCATTAAGAGGAACAGCGGGTGTAGGGCCTGGCTCTTCAAAAATGACTCAAAGGTCGAGGCCCGTCATCAGCATAACCATCCGGCCCTGACCGAGAGCGAGTATCAGAAAAGTCCCGGGAAAAAACATGCCAACTTCATCAAGGGCTTCATTTATGATTACCGGGGCCCAACTTCGGGGACTTGAGCATAAATATGTACTATTCTTTTAGAGAGGAATTTTAAACCAATTAATGTTTCAAATAAACAATTAAACTTGTTTCATGTAATGCAAGGCTCAAAATGGAGTTGTTCAAGGTCAAGGGTCATGGGCGGGCAGTCCAGGCATTTTTCTGGGGTTGAGGCTTAGGGATTTTTTAAGGACAGCGGTAGGTGGTGGACTAGGAAGATTCGAGTCTGTATTCCGCTGGTTCTTAAATTGTAGGCTCACTCTCACTCTCTGTCACTGTCTTCTGTACTAATAGGGAGGAAGGTTAACTAGAGACAAAGGCTTAATCGTAAGTAAACGAAGGTTCTAAAAGCTCTGTTCCCCCTTTGGCCCCGCCCTAGGTTTTGATGATGGGGATGATTCGACTCCGCAGATATTTGCGAACGAAAAAGGGTTTTCCCGCCTGTTTTGGAACGGGAAAACGTACTTGCTCCACAGGAACATAAATGGGACCCAGCACTGGCGGTGCAAGAACCGTAAAACGTGTCGGGGACGGGTCCAGCGGAGAACGGACGGGACGTTCTACCAGACCGGCCCTCATGACCTCTCCAGCTGCCACTAGGATCCCGCATGCCCAATTCCCTCTCCCACTCATTCAAAATACTTTATTATCTTACATCAATACTTCTCTGCAGTTGTATTTGACACAAGACAGAATAAATCGTATGTGTGTTTTAAGTCGTTCCGCTATTGATTGGATAGGTTGGGCTAGAGTAGGGACGGTCCCCGCGACTAGGTCTATTCTCTACGCGGCTGGCTGGGTTCGTAAGGGTCAGAGATGGTCTTAATCCTTTTTTTTGGACCTAGGTCACGAGGGCTGGTCAGGCGGGGAAGGGATATCTTTTACAAAGAGTCAGAAGGGCGGGACGCTCCTCTGGATAGAGGGCAAGAAGCATAACTTTAGTAAGATAGGCCTCAACCGGAAGACGATCTGGCGGTGCGTGAACCGGAAGTGTAAGGGACGGGTCCATCAGTTCACGCAGAACAACTCCTTCGTCGTCACGGCTCCCCATAACTTGTGCTAGGTTAGTCCCACTCTCGTGAGCCCTGGCTGACCCCGGCTTGGGTCGTAGACAGGACTCTTGAGGCCTCGTGCGTGCCTTCTTGTAGCGTAGATTCTCTTATGCCTGTAATATGTACGTAAATTCATGGAATCCACGAAGGAGTAAAATAGCATCACCCCCTTTGTTTGTTCATTGTCCGCCTGTCTGGTCCCGGTCCCCGTGACCTCAATTTCTGTTCCTTTCTTTAGCCCGGGGCGGGGGCTATAGTGAGACGCAGGCCTACTCCAATGAGGGGGAGCCGGTCTCCTACGGGGTCACCAAGAACGGATGCACGAAGCTCTTTGTGGGCCCCCACGCCTACACGCTCCACTACATCCAGAAGGGCTCGGGGAAGAAGTACTGGCGCTGCCATCACCGCAAGTACTGCAAGGGCCGCCTCAATCAGATTGACCAGGAGTACATCTCCACGATCCCGCACACGTGCCGGGTCGACCGTCCCGCGGTCCAGCTCCGAGTGGCTGAGGAGCCGGAGGAGGAGCCAGGCATGCTCAAGAACGAAGACCTCGACTACGAGATTGTTGACTATGAGGAGCACTACTAGATACTAGCTATGGAGGAGTAGCCTAGGACCTATGACCCGGAGGCGCATGACATGAACCCATTGCCCTATTTATTAGCACCTACATATTATGACACTGTATACATGCAAAATCGTAAATCCTATGTAAATAGAACCACTAGAGTAACCTGGTAATTGAGTACCAAGACCTGATCCATAGAATCCATTTGCTCGTGAGTCGTATCGCCGAGAAGCACCCTTTCAAAGCCTTTCCGTAGTTGTACTAGAGCCAGGCTAGACTGTTGTTGAGTAGGGACTTTGAGCGTGCTAACCCTTCCTTTCCTGCTTAGACTTAGACTGTTGGGCCAGGCTAGACAGGGAGAGGTGAGGGGTCGAGTGACCTTCCTGGTAGACACATAAGTCCTTCATTGCTCGCATGACCCGCTTTCTAGAGACTAAGACCTGCATTCTAGCATATAGTCGGAGAACCATGACACGTCCATCGAGAGCATACGGGAGAGTACAGGTCATAGTTCATAGCCTTATTTTTATTTTGTCGATGTACCTAAGTAGCTGTTAGGGGGCCGAGGGGCTCTTCTGATAGGAGCACGCCGGTATAGACGAACCTGACCTGAGCTTGTATCCCGTAGGTGAGGATGATTCGGAGGATCGGTTGCTCCCGCTCCACCCAAGTGAGTTCCAGGTCCCGTCCATAATAAGTATTGAGGGGGCCGGAGGGCCGTGTCAGTCCTCCACACTGTTCCCCCTCCGCCCGGCCCGCCCACCGCCGCCGCTCCTTCCAACCCGCCACGGCCTCTCCTTCCAACGGCGCCTCCCCCGATCCGCCTCCTTCTACCAACAGCAGCGGAACTCACAGATCCAGGCCGGCCTGGCCTATCATCTCCAGCGCCAGCTGAGCCAGGCCCAGCGGTCCCACCGCTCCACTCCTCTGGATTCCGCGACCGGGGAAGTCCATCGGTGTGACCTCTGCGGGAAGACCTTCACGCTCCGAACCAACCTCACGGCCCACAAGAAGCTCCACATCAGCGGGGAGACCCAGTGCCGGCTCTGTTCCAAGGTCATGTCCACCGTGGGGAACCTCCGGTCCCATATGCAGGCCATTCATCGGGGGGCTCCGGCCCCGGCCCGCCGTCACTACAATAGCTCTCGCCGACCCGGGCCCAATCCGCTGAGCAGCGGCCTTCGGCCCGGAGGAGCCCATTTCCTGGACGGGCTCGAGTTGACCTACAATGGGGACAATGGGAGTCCGATCCAGGTCGGGGACGACAATGACGATTCGGAGCGGATCCTGCCCTAGGCCGCCTGTGCTTCTATTACCTTACTCCTATGTACAATCTGTAACTTAATCCTGTGTAGAGTAAATACTTGTTCTGGCTCGGACTAATTTAAAGCGGTCTTTGAGTAGATACTTACTACTAAGCCGGATGGGTGCATATAGGTAGGAGGAAGCTAGGTGGAGGCTTAGGGGTCATGCCAGGGGTCTTGTGCTTCAAAGTCTGGTCTATTTGTGGTTAATAACGGTGGATACACACCCTGCAGGTGGGAAGAGGTCGAAGCCTCTGGCGGGCACTCTCTACGAGCTCCTCCTCCAGCCCGACGACGAGCACGAGGAAGGGATCATTGAGCTGGACGACGAGGACGACTTTGTGGAGGAAGACGAGTTCGTGGAGGAGGAGGAGGAGCAGCAAGAGGAGGTTGGAGGTCAAGGCTGGGTCCCGCGCCGACCCCTTACGGCCCGTACCCCGCGCCCCTCGGCCTGGAAGCGCGGTGAGGGCGGCCCGCATGCCTGCAACTTCTGTGAGAAGACTTTCCTCCGGATCTCCTCCCTCCGGGACCACAAGAAGATGCACTTTAACCTGACCAAGTGTCGGATCTGCGGGAAGGCCCTCTCCACCGTGGCCAACCTCAAGAATCATTACATAGCAGTCCATTTGCAGACTTACGAGCAGGCTAAGATCCTCACGGCCCCCTCGAACGTCGTCTAGCCGACCGAGCCCAGCAGTCTGTAAATAGTCTCTGCTCACCCGCCCCCTCCTCCCCCTGCCTTAGGAAGAGCTTAGATTAAGACACTGTACAGTAGCTTGTTATACAATCCCTGTGGGTGCCTAGGTTGGTCAGGAGCGGTCCTGGGTCGGTCAGGAGCGGTCCTGGGTCGGTCAGGAAGGTCAGGGTTTCGGCCGGGCCGGGTCTACGCGCGGCGGAAGCGGGAAGCCAAGGCCTACGTCTGTCCACACTGCCCCCGCCGCTACTCCCACCGCCGCTCCCTCCAGGGCCACGTCAAGCTCCATATGGGCTGGACACGGTGCTCTACGTGCGGGGTCACCAAAGGGACGGTCTCCCTCCTCCGACAGCACTACCAAGTCGTGCACGGGCTGGGCCATGCCCAGGTCGAGGCACTCATTAGTCCCCCGGCTCAAGTACAGTGACTCGAAGATAGGCTATTTATCTACCAACTACGACTCAATTGTAACCTATTCTATATTTGTGACAAGCTTTTAATTGTACAGTTTCTTGCCATGAATAAAATGAGGTGGAGTACAGCTACGCCCGTCTCTCTTGTCCCTTGGCACCGTTTGATTGGTAGGGAGGTCAGGTGTAGGGTGAGGGTCCCTTCAGTAGCTCCGCCAGCCTGTTTGTTGTAGCTTAGTTTTTCCTGAGGCCTCTCTCAAATAAGGTTGGAATGATATATTGGTACTCAGGTTCTGGTCAAGGGCGGAGGCGCGGGTCAGGGCTCAGCGGACCCAGCAGATCCTCCATGGAAGTGACGCTGAGCAGCCGGCGGGGCAGCACGGGCCGGTCGGCGGGGAGCCTCCTCCCAGGCTCCGCCCTCCTGGACCAGCTAGAGATCATTGGGCTGGACCCCGAAGACCCGCCGCCCGAGGAGGGCCTCGAGGAAGAGGACATTGATGACTTTGTGGAGGAGGACGAGGACTTTGAGGAGCCGGATGACCTCATTTACATGGCCGGAGAGCGGGTGGGGTCGAGCAGCATGTACGTGGGCCACGGGGCCCCGGCCAAAACCGTGTCCTCCGTCGCCCTCTCCCGAAAGCTGGATGCCCCGTATTCTTGTAACATTTGCGGGAAGAGCTACGTCCATAGTTGTACGCTGGTTCAGGTATGCCTTCCTCGCCCAAGACCCTCTCCAAGGACCTCAATTCATAGGCACCTCGGACTCGAGACACTTGAACTTGGTATCGGAGCAGGCCTCATGGAATGTTTCGGGGGTCAATATGCTCTATTGCAAGGCCCAATCCGCGGTCCCTATGAATTGAGGCCCTGAGCTCGCCCCCGCCCCTATCACTCCCACTACTGACCTCCGGATTCACTTCTAACAGCACAAAAAACTGCATGAGGGCCAGACGCGGTGCCGCCTGTGTGCCCAGACGCTCTCCAACGTTTCTAACCTCCGAGCCCATTACCAGACCGTGCACGGCTACTCCAACTCGGAAGTTCAGGGGAAATACGTCTTCCAAATTAAGCCCGGCTCCGCCCCACGCTGGTGAAGGCCCAAGCAGCTACTCCCAACATTTGTACAGCTCCTCTGTGTGACTTCAAGTGTTAGATCTGTAATTATAGGCGTCGGGCCCACATCTACTCTGCCACTATTGTACATTATTAATTTGTTGTATTTGTAAGTTGAGCCTATTGTTGGACTTTGGACTACTAGATAGGCAGCCCTGATCTAAGCTATTTAATTCCGTTTCTAAGGGGCTAACCCCTGCCCGTATAAGGTTTGACCTTTGACCTGTAAATTAGTGAGTCTCATCTCCCCCAACTCTGTTTCTGACTTTTTAATATTTGAGCATGTAATCTATTGTTATAGTAGCTGAGACCCCTTTCAGTTTTATCCATCATCATGTACAATGCCCTCCTCCGACCAACCGCTCCAGGAAATAAATCTCCATCTTGTAGGAATCGTGTCAGAAGGTCATTGAGTAGCCAGGTAGGCCAGAACTTTGCCGCATACTAATTCTTTTGATTTTGCCTGTCTTGTCAGCTCCTTAGACTTGTTTTCGCCCGCATGCCCACCTTCATTTCTAAATTCTCTTGTGTCTGATGATGATGGGTTCGTAAGGTCTGCCTCTGTTTTCGTCAGGCGTCGTCCTCCTGAGCGTGACCACGCCTCTGGCCCCCCGAGCCCCTTCCCTGACCCCCGAGAGCCTCTTCCAGCGCCAGCAGCTCATCCGCCGCCGCCAGCTCCTCCTCCGGTCCAAGCACTTCCCGGAGGCGGCCTACGCCAGCACGGGCCCCTACGCCCCCATCAGTCCCCGCCAGCAGAACCTCATCAACGTGGCCCGGAACAACAATATCCGGATGAGCCCGGCCCAGAGCCAGTTCATCATCCCGGAGGGGGCGGGCGGGGCCGAGGGCGGGGAGGAGCGGCTCTTCTACAAGTGCAAAGACTGTCATCGGTCCTTCCAGCACATCCAGACGCTCCAGGCCCACTCCGCCCAGCACCTCGGCAAGACCAAGTGTCACATCTGCAAGCGGGTCTTCTCCAACGTGGGGAACCGGAACGCTCACATTAAAATGCATCATCCTGAGGCCGGCTCTTCGGAGTAGTGAGGGGTCATAGGGAGGGAATCTGCAATAAGTAGCTAGCTCTCTAGGCTTAGGTCGTGTTACGGGTGAAAGCTGACTTTCACTCCGGAGAAAGCTCTTCAGTTTTATCTTGTAGGAACCTTGTACTCGTGTTACCATAACTTGAGATTAACTGTACCCCTTGGCCTTCTTAGCTATGTACAAATTAGACGGTTAGTCTTCGTGTCTTCTTGTCTTGCTTTACCTAAATATGTTTGTCTATTGTTCAGGGAGCCCACTTCTGTTGTCTGTTAGTTCTCTCACCGTTTTTATTCAATAAAGCCAGTACTTGAGACTTGGACATTTCGTGTGGCTCGTAATTAGTAGGCTCTGTTTGAGGCGAGAGGCTGTGCTAGGGTTCCACTTTGATTTGCCGTAGAGCCTATTACACGGTTTTTCATAGGTAGGTCCTTTCCTTATTTTGGGCGTACGTATTGAGATGTAGTAGATTGGACTAGAACCCTGGAACTTTGGCTCTTTCAGAATTCTATGCCTTGGAAGAGGAGGAAGTGATGGTTCCGCAGGAGGGCTTCGGCCTGGTTCCCTACACTGTTGAGACCGGGAGTTTGGCCACGGCGAGCCCGCTTCGGGTGAGGACAGGGCGCCGGCGGCGGCCGCCAGCCCATTGGCCCAGCACTGCCCCACCGCCACAGCGCGGAGTGAAGCGGATCCAGAAGGCGTCTCGGAAGTCGACGGGCGGAACGCCAAAGACGTCCCGGAAGTCCACAGGCGGGACTTCCAAGACCTCCTCCATGTCATCCTCCCTCACCGAGATGCTGGCCACGAGCATGGACACGCCCTGGTACCCCTGTCCCCAGTGTCACAAGAAGTATCGGTGTCGGTCGAGTCTGGACTCCCATGTGAGTGTGGCAGTAGCATCGAGGCAGAATCCAGACCTAACCCGTAACTTGGTTCCTTTTTTTCCTTGAACAGCTGAAGATCCACGAGGGCCTGGGGATCGAGAACCTCTGCATGATCTGCGGGCAGGCGATGAGCCGGGCGCGGGATCTCAAGCGCCACATGGCCACGGTCCATCGTATGCTCTATTCCGACGTCGTCGGCCCGTTCCTGTCCCCCAAGACCGAGCAGGGGACGCCGAAAGGGGGCAAGGAGCCCACGGTCCCCATCATAGTGTCCACGACTGGGGCCCAGGGACCTTCGGCAAGCTACGTTGTCCTTGAGGAGGAGGGCGGCGGGGAAGTCTACGAAGTGCTGGACTCGGACTCCGAGGACTACGGCGGCGGCGGGCAGGAAGAGGCCGAGTTCATTGAGGAGAGTCCCTATCAGTAGAGATTAGGGCGTGGCTCTGTGGTGGCTACTGAGGTGGAAATCAGGAGTCATGGCTCCAGTCTCATTATGCTTGTAAAGATTCATTTCATGTATTATAAATACGGGCTTATTTATGAAGTTTGACAAGGGCAGTTTATTTGGAAGTAGCTAGGCTCGGGCTAGACTTCTCCAGCAGGTGCATCCGTAGGAGGTCATAGGTCAGGATTTTGTGCGTTCTCGTAGATTCCCACAGCTCATTCCTCTTTTGGCCAATTTCCGATTCTACAGTAGAAGTAATCCCATGCTCTTTCCTTCTTGCCCATGCACGACCTCTATAGATTTCGACTTAGAATATTTCGGCCTAAAGCATGTCACGACGAGCAGTTCGCCCAGCGCCGCGGCCGGCGGCGGGAAGGACGACGAGGACGAGGACGACGCTGGGAGCGGATCCCTCACGCTCCCGCTCACCTGCGACCTCTGTGGAAAGGTCTATCGCTGCATGTCGTCGTACACGGAGCACAAGCGGTACACAATACGCAGAACTCAGCCCAATGTCAGCCTCCAAGGGTCAACTGTCAACCTAATCCTGGTTTCTGTTGTAGGTTCCACCTGGGTCACTTCTCGTGTCCCATCTGTAAGAAGCAGCTCTCCAAGAAGACCCATCTCAATAGGCACCTTAGGAACGTCCATCACGTCGTACCTCCTCAAGGATCCTAGGCTTCCAATTTTTATGTTTTACCACCTTTGACCCTTGACCTTGTACAGAGTGTCCCAATAAATGTTTATGCATGAACAAACGTACCTACTTCGAAAGTTCTTAGCGGGGTCTTAGGCTTGCCAGTTGTTTCAGAGTTGTTAGGTAGGAATCAGACGAGCTTAGGGGAATCCCTGACCTCTGACCTGAAGCTATTTCGTCACCATGTTTCTTCTCTCTACAGATGTCAAGTCTGAGTTCAGAATGGGGGAGCTACTCAGCCCGGCCGGACTCCCGCTCCCAATGCCCCCTGACCCCTACCAAGTCCCCCTCAACTACGTCCAGGTCAACTTGAACAAGTTTCAGTGCTCCATCTGCCCGGCCTCCTTCTCCACGACCTACACCCTTGACCAGCACCGCCTCTTCCACGAAGGTCACTTCGTCTGCCAGTTCTGCTTCCGACAGCTATCAAGTCAGTCCCATCTCACGAGGCATCTCAAGACGGTCCATTCGGTCCAAATGCTCAAGGGACCAGGAGGAGCCGTTCCAGGCCCCCCGCACAATGGCCAAAGTCCAACCCCTTGAATCTCAATTTTCTTTGTCCATGAATGAATTCCAAGTCCTCTACATATATATAGTGCAGGGTCACGTCAGAGTCATATAATAAAGTGCTATTCCAATGTCATGATTTTGGAGTAATTTGGCCATCACGCATTTCAAACTCAGGGGTACCATCATAGAGTGGAGAGAGGTAGTTTATAGGACGTTTCAATTGGTAGGCGTTTCCTCTTGGACCTTCCATGCAAAATAACCCAAATTGAGGGACCGTGCCTTCTTTGATACCCACAGTGCTGGCGGATGAGGATGAATACGATGACTACGACAATGAGTTTGAGACTGAAGAGAATGAGGGAGATGAGGATGAGTCCGAGGATCTGAATGAGGCTGAGCCGTTCCGGGTAGCCACGAGTAAGCTCCAGGCCCTATTGTCACGGGGACCGCTGGATAGGCACCGTGACCGTGACTCTGGGCGCGTGAGTCTCCTCAAGTCCAATCAGCCCTCAGCTCCGAGACCCCTGCCCACACTGATCAAGGGCTCGAGCTTGGGACTCAGGCCGACTCTCCAGCTAGAAGCACCCAGCTTTAGTATCACTCGACAGCTCCTCCAGGAGCCACTCTACTCCCAGCGACCCCCGTTGACCTCCGGGGGGTCAAAGGTCAGGCAGGCTCCTCCTCCTCACACCTTTACGGACCCTAGCTCAAATAATAGCAGTAGTGTAGGCGGAATAGTGGACGGGGACTTGGCCAATCCGCACGTCTGCAACCTCTGTGGGAAGACATACGTTCATCTCAGGTCACTCAAGGATCATCTCAAAGTAAGTCACAATCACCTTTTAATATTCCGGGATTCTTCTAAAATATGGCCATTGACACTATTAGAGCATAATATTCAATTTCTATTCTATTTGTATTGTAGGCTCACCGAGGACTCACCAAGTGTCCAGTCTGCACGAAGTCTTTCTCGAAAATTGCAAACATGCGTGCCCATTATCAGGCCCAACATGTTCCAAAAGATGACGAGAGTGATGAACCTGCCATTATTTGAATTATGTGACCCCGAAGGTAAAATTACTTAATAATGTACAGTAATAAAATTCTCAGACCAGAGCACTTGTTATATTTGGTCGGACTCACTGGAATACGATTATTCAACTTCCAATTTCCACCAAGAAATTTCAAATCCGTTACGTATAATGAGCAACCTGCAACAGAGTACGTGTCAAACATTTGTTTATTACAGCATATAAATAGGTAAAAATAAATATGAGCATATCGCCACTTCCGGTGCCGATCCGGTGGAGGCTGGATATTGTCCTTAGGAACAGGTGACCTACCGCTCTCCGCCTTGACGTCCACAGACAAGTCACGAATCCCGTGCTGAGAGCCAACTTCACTGAGAACCTCCACATCAGCGTCCTCACTGTATTCTGGCACAATCAAGAACACAAGTCCTATTAAATAATAATAATAATTTGGACACCGTTCGGCAGTTACTAGAAACAATCGGGAAAAATAGCCTATAAAATATATGGGAAGTATGACCAATTAGATTCGGCCGCGTCCAAAAGCGGACACCGATTACTGAAAAAATTACAAAATAAAA
>JAQFZY010002680.1:0-11195 GCA_034696285.1 Hypogastrura burkilli
TTTAGCAGGTACCAAGTACCTTTGTATTACTCTTCAAAGACTTCGAATTGTTTTTAAAACTATCAATATCTCTTCTACTAGACTACTAACTATTTACTACACGTAATTTATTCACAATGGCCCGAATATTATAGGTAGGAGGATAACCAGTTTTTGTATTTGTTTTATTAATAGTCAAATGAGTTGAACAGCTGAATTATATTTGAAACCGGAATAGTTACAGTTACCACTAAAAGATTAGTGCATTAAATTTGAAAGAAAAATCCCAGTCCTTAAACCTAACGCGGATATCATAGAGTTATAAATATCAGTCAATCATAGCAAGAATACATTAACGTTTCAGAACCGGTAATTTCCGTTTCTCGTAATATATTGTACCAGATTTTCTAAATTGTGTATGTATAATAGGTATATAACGTAATGGAAATGGAGCATGGCGGGAAATGTATGTAATCGTGACTTTGTCTTGTGACTGTGGTTAAGAAACATCAAGTCATAAATAAATAATTAGGCATTAACATGCCTATTTATTTTAATACCATTGTAACTGTAAATCAATACCCATGTCCAAATTTGACATTTTCTTTTCGCGTTACATTGAAATTATTTTTAGTATCGATTACTATGTACGGTATAACTAATAAAATTAGTGTACGTTTGAACAAGAGTTGATTTAATGGTTAAGCATCACCTGCTAACTGTTTTAAGTAAATCATTGTGCGTGATTTATTTTGTAGAAATTATTCTACACAATTCTACAGGTTTCTGCAGAGAGAATTCTGCAGAAAAAGTTTGAAAATTTTTTTATGCGTGAAATGTTCTGCAGAAAAAGTTCTACAAAATTCCACACAATTCGGCAGAGAATTTCACGCAGAGATGGAAATTGACGAGTTTTCTGCAGAATTCTGCAGAACGGTATCGTACGGGGTACTATTTGGTTACCCCTTATTTCTTTGCTTTTTTAAAAAAAGAAGGATTGTGATTAAAAAGGTGAGTACCCGATACCTACTACAGAAAACAAGCATACTACATATTTCTACACATGGTAAACTCGAACTTCCTTTATTTATATTTAGTCTACTAAATATATTTTGGTTTGGATGAAACCATTTAGTTCTTGTCTAGAAGTTGACAGTAACAAAACAAACTTCGTGCGTTCGTATTTACCCAGCGTGCACCTGGCTTCCCATGGAGCGTAATATTTGCTTCCCAGTGGGCAGCTCCGGGAAGTCAGCTTGTAGGACGTCCTATGTAACGTCTACTCATTGCATCCGAAGGATGCCTTGTATATGAGGGCCTCGGGTAGTCCCGGGGACTATTTCTACCTAACGTGAGTTAGTTCAGAAAAGCCATCTGTGAAAACCTAGTCATTTTCTTACACTAACTGATTGATAGAAAATGATGGAGATGTCTCTGTGTTGCGCTGCAATCTATAATACGCTATGTAGTAGGAAATATTATTCCGGTAATAATATACTGCTGGCGAAAATAATTTTAAAACTTGAAAAACAATTTTTTTTTTATCCGAGGCCTCAGCGATAAGACCAAATCAGATCCAAAAAAGCATTGGATTGGGAAGTAGAGTTTACTGATTTTACAATTATTTCCACCAACAATACATACGATTAATTACAACCTGTTTCACCCATCTTACATGCATTTGTACCATATAGCCTACAATCATAATATCATGCATAATGATACATCCGAGAATAATTTAAATGGCTTTATTTATTGTGGCCCTTGAAATATCTGATATAGTTTTTGGTCGCAAAAATACAACAGTTATAAAATATAAAATGACAGAACTATTGTAGTAATTGCTGGAAATGTTTTTTCGTAGTTTTCATAAACTCATGTTTCATGTTTCAAATCAAGACATTACAATACAATAAAACTACTAGGAAAATATTAAGTCTCCATGTTTCTAAAGCAGTTGCTTAATGCTGATTTACCATATATGCATATTTCAGTATTAATCAGATGCGATCCTCTGTAGTGAACATATGTATTTAAAAGCTGCGTCACACTCAATAGTGTACATTTCTGTATCCGATGCTCGAAAAACAGTAAGGGTGCGAGGACCGACCAACATGCTAGAAGTTGGGGAGATTTTTCCTGGAAAATAAAAAGAAAAAGGCTCAAGGCGCAACCGACAGCAATGATAAATTACCCTGACTCAGACTTGACCTCAGCCCCTTACATTCAGCTGCTACTCTAAACTTTACTTATTCGAAGTCCTTATACTTATACCTTATAGTCCTTATACCTTATACTTCGAAGTCCGTCGTTCGAAGTATTAAATTCGGCTATAAAAATGTCCATATACTTGTACACACTTGTAATTAAGACACTAAGCGAATTGATTCAGTCAGACTAATGTAGGAAATGCCAATGTTTTCCGCTTACTATTTGTGCTATATAATATACATATAATTTTGAAGCTGCTTAAAAATTTGATGACTTTAGACAGACAAGTCTGTATACCTACAAGGTAATTTAAGTAGATACTTTGCACATTTTTATCCGTTGATATATACAGAATAGAGTCTCAATTATGCTTGAATGTGGCTGTTTCAAATCTACAATATTTGGGCCTAAAATCCAATACCATTTTACTTAAGTGATTACCATACCATGAATCTTTAGTGCTCTTTCTAAGGAGTACCTACTGTACTGTTATACGAAAAACTACACCGTAATGGAGATGGTAGTGCGCCGACTGCACCTCTGCCGTCTTGTTTATTATACAGTAAAATCTCATTCTAAACTTGTATAATAAATTAAACTCACATTAACCGTGCGCTGTTGCAGACATTTATTCTATTATTATAGAAAAAATGTCTGCAAATGTATAATCACCATATGGTAGTATCCTAGTATCTATAATTCGTGAGAAATCTAACGTCAACTTTATTCAGATCGCATCCATAGCTAAGCCTGCGGGGGTTTTATATGAAGGTTATACTGCCGTGTAACACTAATTTGGAGGGAGGCGTACTCCAAACTCAGAAACCTTGTAAAATGAATCTCAGGCCTTTGTTGATTTTCTTCTCAAAACTAAACTCTTATTTTGTGGCCTTGCACCTAAAATTGCATCTGTTTGGTTTCCTTCTTCATAACGTAAATTGAATTAAGCCATCTCAGTTAAAATTCTCTAGCACAGCTATTACACAAAATAGGCATACCATATGAAAAACCCTGCATGTAATTGGTTGACCTAGAGCTAATTTAGTATTTTCTGGCTTTATTAGTACTATTTATATTGAGTTATACCTGAGTCAAATCCGTTGACAAATCGATTCTTATATGTAAACAAACTGATGAAGTGCAAAATATTCGTTCCAAAGTATATGCATGTTCCTTTTCCCGTAAATTTTTCTGTCAACGATTGCGAGCAAACAGCTCATTATAGGATAAAAATTAAGGATGCATAAAAGATGGGTAAACTCGGTAACATTGAGCGAATCTCAAATGTTGTATTTCTTAAAATTAGTATTGCAGAAGATAGACGATTATTTTATAATCGGGGTAAACGCGAATGAATAAAAAAGATAAAACTGTCTCTCACCCTTGGCAGAAGGTTTTTGTAATTTAGAAAAACAAATTTATACCGTATGTTAACATAATGAGACAAATACCAGAGCCATAAATGAAGTAACCATATGCTATTTAGTACTGTACGCATACAGTGTGTTGACATTATTGAGTCCTTCGCTGCACTTCAGGAGACTTGCAGGGTGTGTTGCTATACTGAGTCCTTGGGAAGACGGAAAGGTTCCCTGTGCCCTTGCCAGAATAACGGTTTGTCTTTGTATAAACTAGTTTGAAAAAAATAACCTTTAGGGAATAAAGAAGTAAGGAGTGCCCAATGCCCTCCCTCAGTCGTTACTAGAATTTTGTACCCATTAAGCTCTACTTTCTTTGGGTCCAACGTCATCCATTTGGCCATTTCCTACACCGGCTGAACGCCCCATTCTAAAATTTGTATGTTAAAGCGTGTATGTATATACATTTTACATGTACACAGAATATGTAGCATATATTCGGCATAGCACGCATATAAGCATGCTAGTTACCATATACACGTCCTAGGTACCACATGTTCCGTAATGCATAACTGCATGATCCTAATTTAAATACACAAAAGGACACAAGTTTATAATATTACCTAAGTATGTTCTCTGAACTCTGACTGATTAGGCGCCGTTTCTGTAGCAAACACTTACCGTCATGTTCTATATTCATTTTAGATATCTTTAGCATTGAGACCTGCACATGGCCCCTATTCCGGTCTAATCACCAATGTTAAATGCGTACTCATTGAAATCGTTACCTGTAGAATATTAAGGCTAGTCATTGTCATGGATTTTATTCTTAAGCCCCTTTTTAGATTATACCAGGCACCAGAATTGTTCCTGGATAAGTCTATCAAACATTATTCTAGTGAACAAACTCGGGTAAGGATGCGAGATATACGAAGCATATCCTAATGTTTAATGACCTAAACAGAAGAAAAGGAGGGTTCAGTGATAGCAGTTTACATATATACGTACTGGATCGATTATATGTAACGTAGGAAGCATATCCGGAAACTAGTATCCATGCTAACTGCTTATACATAGAAACTGTAACATATACTATATACACTACACCTGTATGCAGGTAAAACGTAGCTTTACCTGTCCAGCTTATTTGGGGGTCTTATTCAACGCTCCGGTTATATACCTCAGTGAGGCATGATAATTTCATAGTTTAAATCTAGTAAGTGAGCTGCATTCTTCTTGTCAGTACGAGCTATTCTTTATAAAGGAGGATAATATACGAATCGTTGAGCAAAATGTACAGAAAAAGTATTGTCACAAAAGCTGCCTTATATAGGCGAATCCGAGTGGAGGTTAATCGCGTTCTAAACCAAATACGAGATTCCGAAAATGAATGCTCTGAAAGTGTACAAGAGCCATACATTGATTGCGACATTAACGACGAGCGATACAATGATTGTGAAATTAGTGGACTCGTGGGGCCTGACCGGGCTATAAATGAGGAACAGAATATTAGTTTTCAGTTGAACAGTTACTTTGAACACAATAATTCTACACGGTTTGAATCAGATTCCGGCTCTGATATAGACAGTGAAGATTTAAATATTTGTGTTGATTTACGTGAATGGGCAACATCGACGAAAGCTACTTGTGTACAAATAGGAAAGTTACTTAGAATACTAAAAAAGTATCCAGGATTCCATCATCTTCCCGTAGATTCTCGAACTTTAATGAAAACTCCTAGAAAAACAATTTTAGTTCCATGTCCCCCTGGCAATTATATTCATTTTGGTTTTGATTATGCAGTTTCAGTAATACAAGGATCCCAACCTAATCTTAACTTAAAAGATATTAAGTGGCAGATAAACATTGATGGTATTCCTCTTGCTAAAAGTAGTACGAGTTGTTTTTGGCCGATCCTGGCACGTGCCGTGGATGTTTATCATGCCCCGCTCAAGATTGGAGTTTATTGTGGGAATTCAAAGCCAGATAATTTCAACCAGTTTCTTGCTGCATTTGTGAGAGAAGTTTTAGAAAAGGAAATACATATTTTAATGTTTTCCTGTGATGCCCCAGCCCGCTCCGATATTACTGGGATTAAAGGGCACAACGCATTTTCCGGATGCGGAAAGTGTCAGCAGGTGGGACGCAAAATAGACAACACTACATGCTTCTCTGTGGCCGCCGGGCCGCCTCGGACTAACGAAGCTTTCCGGTCGTACTCTGATAGATCGCATCATAATACAAAGACTGATTTGGATTTAATGGTTAAAGACATACCATATGAATATATGCACCTTGTGTGCCTTGGCGTTACGAAAAAACTTTTAAAGTTATGGATTTATGGTGACCGAAGTATATTTAAACTTAGTGCTACGCAATTAGAATCTATGACACAAAACCTACTCTCCTTATCACCTTTTTTAGTAACAGAGTTTGCTCGGAAACCACGAGAGATGAAAGATGTAGATAGATGGAAGGCCACAGAATTTCGGCAATTCCTCCTATACACAGGTGTGATAGCTGCCAAGCCATTCCTACCTTCTGACCACTATAATCTTTTTATGTATTTAAGCGTGTCGATTTCTATACTCGTGGACCCTACCCTTCACGCAGACTTGAATGAGTACGCAGGGGAACTCTTAAGCCATTTTGTAAAACTGCTTGCATACATTTTTACTGACAAATATGTTTCATATAATGTTCATGGTTTGCTCCATTTGGCAGCAGATTGCCTTAGGTTTGGTAAATGTGATGATTGGAGTGCCTTTCCCTTTGAGAATGAGCTTGGAAAAATGAAAGGTGTGCTCCAGAAATCAGGTTCTGCATTACAACAATTTCATCGTAGGCTCTCCGAAAGGATAGCTCTCAATATATGCAAAATAACAAAAGCACAGTCGGGTGCCCTCGAGTATATGCAGCCACGTGCTTCAATACAACTTCTAGCTGGGTATTCCACTTATAATAAGGTTAGGTTTCGTACATTTACAATTGTCTGTGATAGAGAAAAGGATTCCTATTGCAGCCTAAAAAATAATGAAATTGTACAAGTGTTGAAAATCTGCACAAAATATAATCAATCAGATCCTAAATTACTGGTTGTGTCATTCAAATATAGAGAGTCGCTTTATCTTTCCCCCTGTGACTCAGCCATAATTTAGGGTACGGAGTGCAAAATCTGAACCGTATATAATTGATCCCACTGAAGTTGCGAATAAGTGCCAAATTTTTCCATTTGAGGAAAATATGCATGCAGTATTCCCATTAATTCACACGTGTACAGATTACTAAATTTGTTAATATTGTAAATAACACATTCACTCATTGTCATTAAAATTCTGCACACTAACCAAAGTACAACTGGGAGAATTATGCATGCAGTAGGGTATTTGCGATAAGCTTCTGCTTTAATATGCTGAATTAGGGATTAAATTGACTGTATTCTGATTTGCATATGGAAAAGCCTTTCAATTTCATAACTTACAAGTAACGACCTCGCCTTCGGCTCGTGTCTTATACTTGCGCAGGCAGCATTTTAAGCATAAGCATAAGCGTTTTGTATACAGGGAGTATGCAATGGCGCATGTAATATAAAAGTTATCATTTCAGCGCGAAAAGAGTATTTTTTTTAAACGGCATACGCAAAGAAGAAGTCAATTCTTGAGTTCTCATACACCTCCGTGTAGTAAAGGGACGTGTTACAAAGGTGAACCTGTACACGTGCGTTTGCGATTAGTGACATGCTTGTGGCATTTAAGGATTTTAATTCTTGTTGGTAAGGCCTAAGGCGGATATAAAAATGTAAACAATTTCCTTTAGGTCCCTTTTCTTGTATTAGGTTCTTGTTTGAGGAAGATCCTCAAACAGGTTTTACCTTTTTATTATTGCGGATTGTTCGCTCTAACATAGGGCCATTTTTAAAAACAACTTTAATAATTAATTAAAGTTCCCGTATTAAGCTTAATTCTTAATATTTTAGGCACTGTTGTACCTTAGTCCTTTCCTGACAAATACAAAAACTTTCTTCAGAAATTCAACTTATGAAAACCGTGGCACATATGCATGTGTCGCTTTAGTCGGATTAGGGTTAAGCATCTTGATTAAGTAAAATTATTTTTATTCATGGTACCTTAGTGTGTTGTGATTGTGAGTAGTGAGTAGTGGCAGTGGCTGTGTATAGGTACTACATATATCTGTAGATGCATGTGTGCCTACCTAAAATAGTTTAAGATTTATTTGCTAAGCCTCAGCAGCTGCTCTCTTCTTTCCCCAAAGCAATATCCTCACATTTGTGTCATGTGCGTAAAGGCTAGTTTCTTTACAATTTAAAATAAAGTGTTTTATTAACAAATCATAACCTTTTAATTTCCTACATTTAAGGAATAAATTACAGTAGTTATATTTGCGGTTCAGTTAATATGGACGGCCCAACTTGTGAATTATCATAGATAAATTAGGACCTGGAGGTCAAATATCTGAGTTTGTATTAGACTTCGTGGACTGTCATTGTAATTGCCCATTCCATAAATGCCTCTAAAAGTAAGAATTTACACGAAAACCAACTCCTGCACCTTGCACTGGGGAGGAGACTGCATCTTTCCAGCAATGACAGAGTTGTCCAGCTTTGCTTTGTCAAGTTTTGGCGTCCCTAACCCTAAACTACCCGAAGTATACTCAAGCAACTGTAGCAAATGTACAAAGAGGGACAGTTTTCACACAGAAGGACAGGAGAGTGGACGTTTTCCTAAGTGAAGTAGGAGAAAGGAACAATTTAGGCAAGTCATGTGGTTATTCCTTTATGTATTAGTTTAGCATCTATTATAACGATTTATTATTAAAAATTATATTAAAAACGTATAGTAATTTTCTAATTTGTTATAATAATTGTTCAGCAGGCCTATCAGGATATTCCTATCATCTCGCCGTTTGCTGGTTTCAGATGGACGACATGGATACATCCTTCACTGGATTTTACCTTGTAAATATCGAGTTCCAGCCTGGAAAAGCTGCATTAGCTGCTGTCGTTCCGGACTTCTGGTTTCAAAATGGGCACTGTCGTTGGCCTAACACATTGAACCCTATGCCGTTGGTGAGGCAACGAAGAGAGCCAGCCGAAGATTGGCAGACACACCTGGCTACACTAACTGATGAGTTCGGTAAGTCAAAGTAAAGGCATAAAAATGACCACATTAATGTGGCACATAGACGTGCCACCAGCCCCGAATCCTTAAGGACAGTAACGCTAGTGTCGGGTTTGGACGGGTAAAGTTTGACCGGCGTCTTTGTATTTGATTTTTGTGGCATTAGATTGGTTTGAGCTTGAGGCAATAATTTTAGATTCGGGTTGGGTACAAAGTGTTGACAGTTTCGCCTAATTGTTTTTGCTTGAAAATAAAACGCTTTTTATACGGGGCATTTAGTTTTGGCGGCGTTGAATTCTTCTGCGAGCCAACAACACTCTGATAGCGTTTAGGTTTGGATTGACCTTATTTAAACAACAGTTAACTAAGAAATTATTTTGCGGCATATACTGTATGTATCATTTGACCATCAGTATTTAAGTCAACACTTACTCGAAAGGGACCTAAGGAACGTGTAAGACGTAGCAATTATTATTGGCCGTAATATAAATATCGCCAAACTCTTTTTGGCCGAATTTGTTGTTCGAAGGAAAAATTCGGTCAGATTTGACCGCCATCGTTCGGATAGGCCAAGTGCAATCGCATGGTTGCTCAAATTAGCCTAACTAGTGTAAACCAACAGGGTCAGCTTCCTACTTCTGAACCGGTTTTACTTGCTCCGATGGACACAAAAGCGGAACTAACTCTTCTTCTGGATAAACTTAAGGGCTCCAAGACTTTACAATCATCTTTGGTATGTATAATTACAGAACCTATGTAGCAAATATAATTATAGAGAAATTAGATTGTACATACGCTACTAACCACGAATCTTCTCTTTCCCTTTGCAGGTGGAACAGCTATGTAATCAGGGTGGAAGAACTGTAAACAGCACACTGCGGGCTATAATGCAGAAGCTTTTCACCAAAAACTTGGCAAGCACGTTTACAGTTGTTGGCGGAAACCCGTTGAAAGATAACTTTTCCACAGAAGCAACTGTCTTGTATGATATTATCAACGGTACGTGTCTCAATCTTAGCCCAATATAAAGCTTTTACTTTGTCTTATGATTCAATTGTCCGAACTAATTCAATGTTTAATTTTCCTCCACAGCTGCAGTACGATTAAACAAGACAATCACAACAAAGCCTGCAGTCGATGACGAGACAGGGGAACGCAAAATTGTTCGGATTTCTATCACCGTATTGGAACTTCACGCCGCCTATTCAAGTTTCTTCAAACGACATTAGTAACATGGAAACCTCCAACCTTATGAAAATCACAGTAGATTGGTACAATTATTCAAGCTATGAAAAATTCTTTCACTCTAATTTAATTAATTTTATTGGGTATTAAACAGCAACCAACCTTAATCAAATTTTAATTATAAAGTCAATCATAATAGTAATACTGTGTCCTTCAATGTAAAGGCAGCTGATCAGTCCACTAAACTAATTCTCCCCCGTAGTGTCACTGATTTTAGCAGAATACGGTCAACATCCTACTTATATATTTTAATAAATAATATGATTCATGTAACACTAGGACATAATATGCAAGCCGCAAAATGAAATAATAGTGTTTATGTATGCATGTATTACATCAGTATCAGGCCCGCTTTCACTTTATATGAATATGTTCCTAGTTTCCAGTTAATTAATTACAAATATACCAATTCGGAAAAGTAATAACAGACAAATTATATTAATATTATATTATTGAGATATTAATGCTGGTACTATATTGATTCAGTGTGTTCCAATGTTTATTACAGTTAAATAAGTGTAAATGGAAAGCCAGTACTAATGTATGAGTATGCATTACCACCTTGTATTTTAGTACACCGTAATACTAAGCTATTAAAAGTATCCTTTTGTACTATTCAATCTATGTTAAATGCTAATCATATACAATTGCATTATTTAATAAACGCGTCATGTAATGCATTAATGATCATCACAGATAAAATACACTGGCAGTCCCTATGCTAAAAATTACTTGTATGCCATGGGAGGTCCATGAGAGCATGTCTTGGGACGTGCACTATGGGAGCGGATTGGGAGGCCCTAACAGTACAGGTTATAGGACGTCCTGAGTGTACTGCACTGGGAATGTCACAAGTCGTAATTACGGAAGCTCGAGGGAAGCGTACGGGCAGTGTTTTGACGTCCCATGCCCTTCCCTGGTACTACTCAAGAGTCCCAGAAATACGTCCGTGGGAAGGCCCGCGGAGTGAATGGTGCTACTTGGGTAGTATTCTGTTAATTAAAATTCCTAAATAACTCTCAGAATCAGCTTTTCGAAAAACCTTTGCAGCAAGAAGCAGTTAAAAGCTGAATCAGAATAATGTCTTATAATTTATTAAAACAATCAACCATTTAGAGCGCTTGTATTATATTCAATAGTAAAGAAAAATATTTGATACTAAAAACATTTTTTTAAAACCTGAATTAAATGTATATAAAACACTGTTTTTTTGGGACCGAAAAAGTATATGTAGCAGCCGAAAAGTACTACTTTTTTAAGGGCC
>JAQFZY010002681.1:0-11186 GCA_034696285.1 Hypogastrura burkilli
AATTTAACAGTTTGATCAGACAATGTCTGAAATTCAACACTGTTGTGGTCGCAGGGAGAACAGGTTCACCACAATTTTTGCGAATTACGAAACGAATTTTTCAATAATTAAAACAAAAAATTATCGATGCTCAAACAAACATGCGGACATAGATTTTTTGGATAGAACATAAATCTAGTGTACCTACACGAAGAACGAAGATGCGTATGACGCATGAGAACAGTGAGCGTGTATATTTTAATAAACTGACGCTACACTCAAGGAAAATGAGTTACGAAATGAAGCTTCCTTGGATTATATATTCAATGTTATTATTATGATCCACTTGGCCCTAATTGTGATTTTGAATTAATAATTGACAATTAATTAGTTCTGGAGCGTTACTAGTATGCAGTGTGACTTATAGTGCTTATAGTGAGATCATAATGCACGGACATGCTCAAGGATAAGGATCATTACCCAACGGAATTGTGAAGACTGGGTCGTGTATCGGGGTAGCCGGTAGCCCTGTCCCGATCATGAGACTACGGAGAAGGCCACAGAGAGCTAGACCACCGCTCTAAATTATTTACATCTATCTTCTTCAAGATGCCTCTGAATTATACGAAGCGTGTAGATCCTTAGATTCATGGGACGTGGGTGGGGAAATCATTTGCCTAATCCTATCTTTTAAGTACCACCTAATTATCCTCCTCTCTCTTCTCAACCAACTACTTAAGTAAAGAGGCCCTTATTACGAATCTTGGGCATGTAATTCTTGTAATTAGCACGGAATAGCCTGGCACTATTAGATCGTTTAGGATTTAACACTCCTGCGTCATGCATTCTCGTCCCTGCCTAACGTACCGCGCACCGGTATTTTCTCAGCCCGTCCAGTTACGTATAATTAGAGGGACCTGTATGACTCGCAGTCCGCCCTAATTCAGGATTTCATGGACATTGTTGAGGAGGACTCTGGAATTGAGGATGGGAATAATAATAGGTGCAAAATTAGGAACGGATAAGCTGATCACACTGGCTACGACCTGCCGGAGTTAGGCTAGATCTTCTATCTCATGTACAAATCTGGATCAATAAATGCCCTCCCTGCATCCCTATAGCTGGATCCCACGCTTACGGGAAGTGTACCAAAGTAATAATAGCTCCTTCCGTTGAGCTATTCCTCACACTAACCCTTCTACAATTTGTATTTGAATGATATGCCAGCGTGAGGTGTGAAGGGTTAGGGACTCTAACTTGAATTGTTCTGAATCATGAATCATTGTTCCTTACCTCCACCAGCTGCCAGAACCAGATTCTCGTATTGAGCAAGGATGGCAACCAGAGTCCAGTATGAAGGAAGGCCCAGCCTCATCATTCTCTGTAACTGCATCCTATTATTATTATTGTTGATATCTTAGCTGTGCTGGTGTGAGTGTGAGTCAGAGGGGAGCTCCTGAAAGTCACACAAATAAACAAAGGGTTCATAGTCACAATCTGATGCACTAGATACTAAGTAGGTACTCTACAGAATCCACCTTTACGTTCCTCCTCTACCCTTTTTCTAAACTCGCTGCCTGTAAATGATACGGAATTCAAGGAACTTACGGAATTTGGGCCAGGAGCCGGGAAGACACTCAACACTAACTAGCCCTTTATTGACAGGTAAAAGGAGAGTAAATAGAAAGTGGTTCTATTATCTGTTTAGAGCCAGGAATGAGTGTGCGTTGAAGGAGTGTGAGGCTATATATATCTGGATCCCCATCTTGAGCCCAGAGAGACAAGAGACAATAGGGAGCCAGAGAGCAGGAGTAACGAGATGAAGATGCGCCAATGTCAATGGCATGGGCACATCTGTCTATCGAGCCTACCCTTACTCAACACTCAGCCCACTTGGTTTTCCGTTCTCCTCTAACCCAATTTATATTGGGTTCCCTGCCTTTAGGACTCTTCCCTTCTTACTGGAACCTGGAACCAAAAACTGCTAATGGAAAGGACCCACATCAAAACACAAACCGGCCTTTGGAGGGAGCCCACATGCTTATATGTATGTATGGGTGTAAAGGCTTATAGGTTGAATTTCATTGCTCCATTTCCATTGTATCTATGTGTTATGTCGTTATGTGTATGACATAATGAGAGGAGAAGGTTAGAAAATCATTTTGATGCATGTAGCTAAACCAGAGATGAAGGAAGGCTCAGGTGTGAAAGTGTGAAGCAGGAACCTGAATCCTGAATCTCAATGCAGAGGAAACTGGAATTCATTTGAGAACTTACCATTATAGACCAGCTTGCTCCTGTACTTGGTAGAGATTAGACTGAGTATGAGTAAGCATTATTTGGCAGGAGCAAATACATGCGTCCCTGATTTAGGAACTCCAGCTGAATTCAAAGGTAATTCCGAAAGGCGTAAATTGATGTAGTAATAAAATTGATGAATATTGACAACATGATAACTAAATTTACTACACACGGCAGAGGAGGAGGCACTTCGCTTACGGCAAATCCCCCTCAGATCGATTTCTCTACAACTCTGCATACTTGCGTAACATGTCACTCTGAACAGCTTTCCTTCGGGCAAAGACATCGCATCACGACTCCTTGACCCGCTGTGGGTCGTCGGAGGTCACATGGGGTCCCATCCCCCTCAACTCAATTTGGTCGACACTTTGTGTATTCACAGATCTTGACCTCCTGAGCAATGTTTAAATCGGGCTCTAAGCCGTAGTACATCTCCTTGACCCTCTACGATTCTAATATCCGTTTTACCTGGTGTTCATTTATTGTCCGGAAGAGGGTCGAGGAGCTGTACTACGGCTTAGGAACCCCATCTAAACTTTGTTCGGGAGATTAAAGATCTCCGAATATACCAAGTTTCAACCAAATCGATTTGAGGGGATTTTTATCCAATGTGACCTCCGATGACCCACAGCGGGTCAAGGAGTCGAGATACGATGTTTTTGGCTACAGAAAAGCTGTTCAGGGTGACAAATTAAGCAAGTGTGCAAAGTTGTAGCGAAATCGATCTGAGGGGTTATTCGCCGTAAGCGAAGGGCCTCGTCCGTTGCGCAACCTCTTCATTTTCTACATAATATGGGACAATAAAACTATTTTATTTCAATCCATTTGGATCTTTCGCTAATTCAAATTATGTTAGCTCACAATTTTTTTCCAAAATTTAGAAGCCCTTGGAATGGAGCCACTTAAAATGCTTAACAATTCATTTCCTAATCAGCCATATATTAATAATCCTCCGCAACTTAATTGGAGTCAACCGAACTGCCATAATCACAAGTCCTTTGCAGATATTGGCTGCGATTACGAAACTCGTTCGGCTCTGACGCTCCAGCAGCAATAATAACTACAAACAGTGGCCCAGATATGGATTACATATTACATGGACAATAGATATGTGTAGTAAGTTTTGGCCCAGGCTCAAGGTTCAATTTAGCATAAATAACAAGTAATCTGTCGCACTTATATGCTGGATTGTGTAGCAGTTAAATGGTTGACAGCGACACTTTAGTATTTGTAACTTTCTAAATTAATGTTTCCTTGCGTTTTGGACTTCGGCGTAGGAGCGTTAAGCACAACGGATTAATTAAACTTCAAACCGGGAATCATTAGTCTTTCCTTTCCACGGTTGCTGTTGCTGGTTTAATCAAAAGTAGGTAGGAATCGTTGGCATATACGTATAAATGTAGCAGAAAGGGGGTTTATTATTAGATTTGATACATAACACCCACAACCTAAACTCTGAAGCTAGCACCTGAGACCACTTGTGATCTTGAAAATAACACTAGACAAAGATACGATTACGTAACACGAAACATGAAATATTACGAAGACCCTAACTACTATGTAGTAAGTGTGAGAGAAATCGTTTAGTACGAATCTGTAGCAGTAGGTATGTACATAGAAAATAGTGAACAGGGATTAACATAGCGGATTGCGGATTCCTTGGGATTGGGATTTATCCTTTAACGCCTCAATGAACTTTACACGTTAGTCAAAACTGCCGAGTCAGCCGTCTGCATAATACTGAACTAAGGAAGGACTATTAACACATTTTTTCAATTAATAAATACTGCTATTTATAGCTCACCTTGATTTTTTTCAACAAAAGTTTTCCCGAAAGTGTTGACCCGTCCAAAGGAATTAACAATCGAAGTGGTCGCACGCCGCATGAAAAATACTAGCAAATCAGTTCCAGCACTTAATCCTAATCCGGGTTTCCAATTGAAATATGGCTTCAAACAAAAGAAGGTGGAATGAAGATGAAGGGACTTTGGTAAATGGAAGGATTGATGGGACTGAACAGGAGCTTAAGATGCAAGTCAAGGAAGATCCTAAAGATCTTCTTCCTTTATATGTCCAGCTCTACTAGTATAGTAGAGCCCAAGCCTAGTAAAATTATTTATGCATAGTATCACGTACGAGCGATAATGCAGCTAATTCCATTGGATAAGGTCCAAGAACGCCCAGTCAGTATTTAACCAGTAGCAGTTTTAGTATTAGCATCTGCTACATAATACATCAACAGTTGGATTATTTAGCATTAAGAATTTATGCCGTCTGATTAAAACTCAAAACTAGACCAACAAGCTGCACTCTATTTTTCATATCAAAACTTCAAATGTCTCCGACACAAGATACAATTGGAGAACAATTCGAGAAAGATTACACAAGAGTTGTGAACGGCATGGCTAAGAAGAGGCAAACAGCTTAATGCTTACCCAGCAAGCATGTGATTAATGAAATAAGCCGTTGTAACGGGCATAGCCAAACAGTGCATTGTGACAATGTATGACGTAAGAGACCTAGCATGACGTTATCCTTGACCCGACCCCGAGCATCGCGGGTATTATGCTTAAAACTGTTTCTGAATCCATAATCCTTTCGTAATTTATTATCACTTTAAGGTGGATAGCCTTTCAACCTTTGACCTTGGATTTTACCACTTTAAAGCTATACTATTATGAGGGATCGATTACTGAAAGCCATTTTGAAATTGATGCGTTGATTTGTTACTTAATTAACCCTTGACGTTTTACATGAGGGATTTAACAATACAGCCTATGTACCCGCACCATTATGAATCGAATGGTGAAATCCGTTTTCAAATCGATTTAGTGGTTCTAGAGTTATAAACCATTCAAAGGCGGTTGACCTTGACTACTGACCTTGCACTTGTGGCATTTAACTTGTAATCATTGTAATTATAAGAAATAGATTACTGAAACCGATTTGAAATTGGTTAAATAATTTTCCCGGTATTTGACTGCGACCTTTGACCCGACGAGCTTACCAATAGTACATGTATTCCGGGTCAAAATTAGGAATCGATGGGTGCAAACCGTTTTGAAATCCGAAACTTTTAAAATCACGGTTTTACCGACCTTCATGGCCAACGGAACGTCATAGGTCAACCGAATGCCCCCTAAGGAGGTCACTTCTGATCAAACTCAACACGGAATTACCATTACAGCTAAATGAGAAATCTACTGCTGAGAGCAGTTTGGGAATCGGAGTGGTTCTTCAGTTATAACGGCGTAACAGGCGGAGGGCGGATATGCAGACGGGTAGACAGAATATTGGAACACATAAACGAGCTCCGCTCTTTAGTAATTAGTTTCAAATACGCTACTCTTTGCATGGCGGTTGGGGAAGGGGATTCTACTTGCTGGCTTCCTGGATGTTGAAATCCTTTTGAAAGCGAAAAACTGATGTATTTTATGAAAGATGTATGTAAAGGTGTCGCTGTTTTTAAAGTAAATTATGTACATGGTGTTAAAAAAGATGAACTTAAACAAAGTGTCACAGAAGACAAGTTGAAGACCATGTACTATGTTAGTACTATGAATAATATCACAAATAATTAGGATAATATAACCATCGACGTCGCCATAAATTGGGAACGTTGGGGTTATGAACCTGCGACGAAAAGCTACGTTACGGGAGGTGGAGGTAAGCAGCCTTTTGACATCGTGCCTGATAGTTTAGAAACCACGTAACTCACGTAACAACGATTTTTTATTCTCAGACTAATTTTGCAGCCGGTACTGACTTTGAAAATTGAGAATACCTGAAATAAATAGTTAACAACTGTCGCTCTTTAATTTGGTCATATTAGTTCTAGTGTTCTCTAGTATGTATGCATAGAATAGAACAATAGAAGGATTCTTGAAATTGTCGGCGTCGCTTTAGGGAGGGGCTCAGAATTTGTGATGGCCCTTAGCTTTTGTACATACTTATCTTTTGCTTGTTCTGTGCTTCGTGATTCGTGACAGCTTCAACAATTTGAATTAAACTACCTACTTACATATTTTTGGAACAATTTATACCAGAAAGAAAATATTTTTCTCTTACTTTCTCTTTAATTTAACATAGGTCCCTGCTTTTCGTAATAAATTAAAAGGATGCTGCTATGCAATATTTTGTCCCAATTGAAAATTTTTATCTGTTGCTATGTTGCATCGAAAATTCAACATCGGCTTAGTTTTCTCCAGGCTGGTTAAACTACCGTTATAACGGTAGAGTTTAACAATAGGGTCGGTTAATCTCCATCTTTTCGCATTTAAAAATTGGTGGTAGTTTAAAGGGATGATTTGCTGGAATTTTTCTGTAAAGTTAAGATTTCGGATGGCAACACGGATGGATTTATTCTGTTTATTCAAATTAGCAGAATTTTTACTGCCGTGGATGACCTCATTGTTGCTATGAGGCGTTAACAGCTGAAAAATATCAATAATCGTTCCTGTCACTGCCGCAACGGTAGAGTTTAACCACCCTGGTTTTCCTCCAAGCTAACGTGACTATTGTGTTAGTATTAGAGTTTAAGGCGTACAACTCCAATTACAACAAAGCAGCACACATTTAACGATTTAACTGAGAGTACATAATTGACGGCGTAAGGGCTGTTTGCCCTCAAGGGCAGCATATAATCCATTCATTAAAATGAGCTCACAAATATTTAGAAAATCCAAGAGAGAGAACTCGTCCTAATTGGCGTAGAAATTGAAACTTCAATTCAATAGGCACTTGAAAACGCATTAGCGAGAAAATAGGTAAAGTTTTTATATGCATCCCTCCGTCCACCTGGATGTAAATGTTATATTCCATGCATCGATTAATTTAGTATTCATATTTCTTCATACTGTGTTGAGATTTGAAATGAACGTAAATACTGATGTATAATGATTAATAATCCAATTAGTGATAAGCACCTAAGCGAACCTCAATTTATTACTTGATACGAAACACGAAATGATCTGCTTCGGCCGTAAATCGAATAGAATACCGGAGCCACCAGATGCTGACTATAAGCAGTAAAAGCAGTTGGTGTTTGGACGCTGAAGAAGCATTTTAACACCTCGTCCCGAGCCCAAGAATATGGATAGCAACTTTCCATATTCATGGGCAATGGAAACCTATTTGAGCCCATAACGTGGAAGCCTAATTATTTAACAGCTAACGACATCGGTATATCACCACACCGTTAACAGACTTCTGCGCCCAATGTCACAGATTTACCCATTACCCACTCCCACTCCATACGTACATATGTCTATTGGCGTATAGGTACGTCATGTCTCCTCATATCATACTCCTGTAGTTGGAGTCCAGCAGAGAAAGAGGACCTTGAGGCTGAGGGGACAGGCGATTTTACAGAGATTGCGGATTTATGGTAAATGAATTACCACAAATTCCCATCTGGTGTCCCCTTAGTTCCGAGTACTACTATTAGGCATACACGTTTTTTTTAGAAAATGAGGGATGTTAACTAACTCACTTACTTACTGGCGTAGGACAAACAATAGGCTAGCATTCCTATTCCTGATGCACTGGAAACTGGAATCCATGGACTAGAAGGTTCGACTTGACAGATGAGTGATGAGTCCAACCGGAGACTCAAATCAACTCTAAAATGGAATTCTTGTATTTTGTTGTAATGTAACTATTGTAACAAGGTTTTCGTCTGTTACAAAAAGTCCAACTTTGTATGTATCTGTTGTCACTATTTTCGGCCTGTTAGGATGTCATTCTACATACCGCCCCATTAGAAAATGACAAGACAGCTCAACCCTATTTTAGTATATGAAAAATTTAACAGTCGGGCTTGTTTGGCTTTATAAGGATAGCCCCAGTATGACAGGTAATGTGCTAATGACTGGCCGTGATCATCACAGGAGAGACCTGGGATACTTTCTATTTCAATATTCATATTATTAGTATTGTGCGCAGTGACTGTCAAGCTGATTCACGTACGTGCAGCACAAGATTGAAGCACCATATAGCCGGTAGCAATATTTAGTATCATTTTTTAAGCTTAGAGAATTCAAAAGCAGGTCTACGTTTGGTTTCTCGAGACTTATACTATACATACATGCCTACCTTGCTTGATTCACTAACTGACTTCGTTAGCGGAAACTAGACAGAAACTAGACTCCAGATCATGGGTTGCAGGTTGCCGGTACAAGTCATAAAACAATAACCCATAAGTAAAAAGCTATAAAGAAATACCCATAAACAAGAGCCCATGATTTTATGGGTTATCAGTTTATCAGTTATCACGGAATAGGAGGACGAGGATATCCTGAATCCCTTAATGCAGGATACGAAGTGTAGTATGTAGTGTACCTATCTAAATGCAGACGCAGACATAATTACCTATTAACGTTCGGTATTAATTGTACTCCGCTCCTCTCCCCATGCATTTGCCTTTCCTGCAGATTATGATGAGATTGGATTGGATGCATCCGCATCCGTATCTACGTTCTACGTCTACTGAGCAAATTCAAACAATAAACGGTTGCAGCTTGCAGGCAGCAGGAGCAATAAAACGTCCCTGAGATAAGTAATATAAAATACGGGAAATAGAGAATGCAGCAGCTGAGGGAGGCAACAATCTGAAACAGGGAGGATTTAGTTCATCTGTGTCCCCAGAAAAGGTTCCGCAAAACATAAAAGCAGTCGTATAAATAGAATCACAAAAGTAATAGATGCACAATACAGGAATTGATTAATACATATATATATATGTGAGATCCTGGAGCTCAAGGTCTGACAACACTTGCAAGCTAAGTTTAGTCTTGTCTCAAATGGCACCATACCACTTTTACACAATTCTCTCAATTTCGGCTACAGAGATAAATCTTCAAGAGAATTTGCAGAGATTCGAGAAACACACTCTTCTAGTGATATCTCCGCTGCGCTGACTGATCTAAACGGTAAAATTAGCATGTAAATAGTCAATGGCTTACATGCCTTTTTTGAAGAGGCTTCTTATCTTCAGACGCATATTATTGTTTTACTATACTTCTCTTGAGGCATACTGCGTGCCAAGTCCGTCAGCCCCACTTTCACCGGTCCGATTTCGCTCAGCAATAGCTAATTTTATTGATTTATAATTTTTATGGGTTTAGAACGGCCAAAGTATGGAAAACTAATTTGTCTTTAATATGGAGAATATATGGAACCGAATGCCGTACTCGCTTTCATGTAGTACTATGTGTATGTATGTGTGTCAACGAATACGGTTTGAGTGGAACTGGACGACCGTAAAAGCGGAATGTGGTAGTTTAGCAAGAAGGAATGAATAATGTAGGCAGGCGATACATACATACATACATGCATAACATAATACTACATAACATACATAGTATGTAGTCTCTTGTATTGGACAGGTATGCATCTGGAGGCCCGTCAGAGCCTTTTCCAGGTGAGCCTATGATATTATTAAGTGACTAATGTTTGGCAAAGCTTCATACGGATTAAGGATAACCTTAAAATTAAAAGTTGGACACGACCCCTTGCCAGGAGTTCCAAAATGGCCGATGCCATTAAGCCTAACCACATTCATTATTTAATGCCGAGTTCTACGTGTACTACGTGCCCATTTCAGTCAATTTGGTCAGGTCGATCGTGGATCGTGGTCTCAGGATTCATGACTCAAATTAAACTATAATAGGCAATTCAATGAGAATAGAATACATAGATATATGAAATAGGAGCAGTTCCCTGTTCTCAATTCACTAACAAAGAAAGCGAAGGCCTCGCTAGATTAGTTTGTTCATTTGGACCTTGTGTCGCACTTCGGGGTTATGCTCTGTACACTGTTCAATTAGGGGCACGATGAAGTATATAGAATGGATCCAAGCAACTGTCATCAATGTCAAAACTATCAGTGCAATACATTAAAATCTCACTTTATCCTACACTGGTCCTTATACCGATCACATGTACATATTGTAAAACGGTGAAGTTCAGAACATTTAAGCCTACGCAAATCTGTCAGAGTGATCTTTGCTGTTTAATTTCTGAATTGCTTTAAGAATTACATTTCAAAAGGTTTCATACGTAGGCTACGAAATGCATCATGAAAGGCAGATCCGTCTGTAATAGAGGCGCTGACGCAAGTTGCAGCAACTCAAGGTGTCAAGAAGCTCTCGGCTTCCCTGTTTAGATGGGACATGGGACTATGCACACGAAGAGCCAAATCTGCATTCACTACTATTCGCACTTCCTATTGTGAGTAGACGGTCTTATCTACTTGTAGTAGCAAATAACTAGGCAAAAGAGAACAAAGATAATTCTATGAACACAATTCCACATTCGACCTTGCCATACATACGACCATGTAAAATATTATGAATAGTAAATGATCTGAAATGTTAAGGAGGTATTGATTGATCTTCATGGCTAGGAAGTGGCACTAAAAGACCGTTATTTGCCAGAAGATCCAATAAATAATTATAAAACGCGTCATAAGCCCGCAAACTATCACTGCACCGGTTACACTGGTCTTCGTGCTTAGGGAAAGTAATAAAAACGGGACAGAGCAAGGGCGTGGCGCCTTGCTTGGCCTACACAATAATAACGTTGAATTACGATTTAAATACACACATTATACGCCTATATCATTACATTACAAACTACATACATAGATTACATGGCGCATTCTGCCTCAAGCCAGGCTTGCAGCGGAAGTCTCACAA
Source organism: Hypogastrura burkilli (assembly GCA_034696285.1). Classification (NCBI taxonomy): domain Eukaryota; kingdom Metazoa; phylum Arthropoda; class Collembola; order Poduromorpha; family Hypogastruridae; genus Hypogastrura; species Hypogastrura burkilli. Next base: position 10,977 of record JAQFZY010002681.1, read on the forward strand.
TATACATAGCTTAAGAAGGATCAAATGATTTTGGAAGATCAGGGAGTGAACCTCACTAACCAATTGTTCAATACATTTTTCGCGTGTCACTTCAATTATTTATTACTAGTTAGCACCGAATCATAATAACAAGCGTTCCATCTCTAACTGACCTTCTCTTCTTTTCTGGTAAGGATTTATTACAGTGTGTGTCAGTGTCCTGGGCCATGG
>JAQFZY010002682.1:0-11185 GCA_034696285.1 Hypogastrura burkilli
TAGTATTTCTTATAGTTAAGCCGTTTCAAACGGACGGACGGACGGACGGACAGAAACTGCAAAATATATATATGATAATATTCTGATTCTGTACTAAATATCGTCTCGTCAGGTCCGTCTTTTCTTCTCTGAGGCACCTTTATATTATTATGATCTGAGCGGAAACCAGTAAGTTCTCATAATATTAAAAAGGATTCATTGTACCCAATATTAAACTATGTGCCTGTGTTTAATGTGACGGGGTAAAAATGAGTAGTAAAATTTTCCAATAAAAACTATTATAGTTTAGAGTGATCGATTCAAATAGATATTAGGATTATGGACACATGCAACTACTACTATGTACTACATACATACATACATATGAAGTAAATATGTATGTACATATGTAGTAAAAGTAACCATATATATCCCTCAACTCAATCCTCCAAGTGCAAGTGTATTAATACATTTTTTTTACTCGTAGCTCATTGCGTATGTATTTACACAAAGTAAGAAATTGCCGGTTCTGTAACCAGTATAAAAAAGTACAGCTAAATGAAGGTAAAATTAAAGTTAACTAAGGTTTGGTTTATCTTTTATATGTTTAGAAAGGATGGGTAATAGTTAGTCGTAAATACATATAGACCTCATATATAGACTTCTGACTCATTCTTTTATGCCTATTCCAGATTCCACAGCCTCAAGTACTGTACACTGTACAGTACAGCACCATTTACCATTTTGGTTACACCGTGTTATAACGTCTGAAACTGAAAATATTACGACACGATGCATTGTAAGTTGTGACAAAGTGTTGAAACGAAAGCATACACTGCAATGTTCCTACATGCATATAGATATAACTAGCACGAAACCTAAGTGTGTTGTGAATAAAAAATTCGACTATATCTCTGTATAACTTTTGTGTGAATTGACAGTCTGCTGATATGTGACGAAGACGGCCATTATATACAAGGTTTGCGGATATCCTGGAGAAACTACACACATAATACACACTCGCAGGGATACACTACTACATACATACATACTTAATGCATTATGCATGAGTATTTTACGTTTTTACGCCCTGTTGACACTGTGATACTGATACTGATAGCTGATGTACCTTGAGCATTCCGATTTGAAAGAACATTGGATTAGGTTTGGGAATGGATGAGGATGTCCTACTCTTCCTTGTTATCTTATGTCTAAAAAGGAAGGAAGAAATGTTAAACATATCCGACTTAAATTCAACTTAGTCTAATTGTGAGGACAAATGGTTTTAGAAGCCCAACAACTTTCCAATAGGGTGTGTGTGGAGCTTGGGCGAAATATTTACTACTAAGAAAGTGCGGTAAGACTTCGGATGAGTGTACCTTTCGAGTTCTACAGTGTATTCTGTGTCCTTGAATCGTCATCACTACAAAGCTAACCTATCCCACGGCGCTCTGCGACGTACGATTGGTTAGTTGTATAACAAATTACTACACCCGAACGTAACCTAACCTAACCTAACTTAAACAAATCCAGATTAAGGTTGTGATTTTATAAACAGAGTACAAAGTACAAGTTTTTCGTAGGGTACACTTCTCCGAAGTCTATATCCGAAAGTGCTCATCTAACGAAAAAATGAATAGCATCAAGGTAATTATTGTCATTATCAATATATCGTATGTATATATATGTATATATATATATATGTATATACATATATAAATTTTTACTACAAAATCTCAGCCTTACGTTTTCTGAGAATGATTTGGTTCCGTTTCAGATCTCCATCCCAAGTTACAAATGTGTGGAGCCAACGGACGGAACGAAACCTTATTACGTATACACAATAATGGTTAGTGTAACGGAGAATCTTAATTTCGGATCGAGCCCTCGAGTCCATTTTGTGGAGAAAAGGTACAGCGACTTTCTCCAACTTCACAATCAGGTTTGTAATTAAGAACGCATATTATTTACTTTTCTGGAACAGTAAGTTCACCTAAAATGAAGTATACCCTTGTCATGTTCAGGATTCTTTAACACCTACTTATATATATATATTTTTTGATATACAGCTTCGAAAGCAATATGATACACCCGAATTCCCTCCAAAACGTGTGAGAAACTCAAGACTTAAAGTATTAGAATCCCGTCGACACTCATTAGAGCACTATATGCAAACGATGACGAACCTGAATCAAATTCCTGCTGAAGCAGCCATTTTCCTGCGGATCCCAACTGAAAGCAATGTCAAACGACTAAGCAAATCGTCAACGTACGAATTATCAATTTTCTTACCTACATTTATTACAGTTACAGTCTGGAACTGGAAAGCTTTTTTATGTTTTGTATTACAGAGCAACAGATGATACGAGAGATTTTGGATACGGAGAAAGTTACGAATACGAGTGCCCACCGAATCCGGCCGCTGCATTTTTTGAAGATCCCTTTGTCGAGTCAGACTCAAACAGTAATTTATCGGATTCTGTCACACGAGGAGTACTAGATGCCTTGTACCACTGAGCTGGTGTAAAGCATGAATGAAATCAGTTTGCAATAAGCCATGGACTTAAATGGAATATATTCTATATATTGAATTGAACTGTTTGCCTTTCAAGATTAGCAAAAGTTATTCGCCGTATTTCACAACCGAATATTGATATGTAAATAAGCCTTTACAACTTAATTTTTATTTTTGTTTCTATCAACACGACCTACACTAAGTTTGTCTTCTTATATTTGAAGAGTAAGTCTGCTAAAGAAGTTGTATACAAACTGTAATTTAGGATTTTTAAAAACGTATTTCCTTTTATACAACACGAACTGAAATACGAAGTAAAGAAGAATTAGAACGGCAATACATAATATTCCTAATTCAATTAAAAATCTGCACAAGAACTACTCAATCCCTAATATAAAATTATAATAGGTACAATACTTATAATCGGACAGAATGGATTATACATAGATGGCAATGTCCGCCTCAACGCTTACTTCGTTTCGCGTGCCTTTTCTTCCGCTTGCTCAGGCTCCTCCTCATTTGGTTGCATAATTTCAGCCGGCTTCTCAAAAATCAACGTTTCTTCAAATTCAATGGGCATAGGCTGAACTTTTCCCCTGTTCTCCAGTTCCAGCTTTGGTTTCTATTTTAATACAGGAAATAATATAATCTATATCTTTATACATAAAATCGTTGCGGTGTGTGTGTGTTGGTATGTTTGTCCGCTATCTACTCTGGAACTACAGGACGGTTTCGAATGAGTGATATCTTAAAATGTTCCTAATTCTAACGAAAATTATTTGCTCAAACAAAAGTTGAATTTTTGAAAAAAAAAAAAAAAAAAACCCAATGGCACCTGGTAGGAATCAAACTCACAACCTTTTTCACAATTGGGTGGCAAGGGTCGCCAGCATAGAGTGAAACGGTTGTGTTTGTGTTGGGGACCAGGAGGGGTCAGGCATAGGGTGAACAGGGGGTTAGGAGGGATCAGGCATCCTAAAACTAAAGTAGGTTTCTCAACTTTTCACTATAATGCTATCAGGCTGTGGAACTCTTTACGATCTACTATTAAGGATTTAAACTCATATGGACGATTTAAGCTTGAGTTGAAACTGCTCGTAATTGAGAATCAGAAAAAAGACTCTTGTGTTAAAATTAAGTGTTAAAACTAAGCGTTATAATTAATACTAAGTGATTATCATGACCTTAATGTACCAGGTTTATGTAAGATATCTGAACATAAGTATGAAAAACAGCATGGTAAAGTAACTCCCATTAGTGGGGATTTACCGTGTATTAAATACGAAAATTGTAAATCAAACCAAACTCATCAGTGGTTCAACAAATAAATAAAATAAATAAATAGGGTGACATGGGTATGAGGGGTCGGCCCCATCAGGCAAGTGCGTGTCCTGGGGGCCTGGGCCAGCCAATCACATTCGATATTGTCAGCGGCGCCTAGTTCAAATTCCTAAGGTAATAAGGGATCGGGTTTGGACGGGCTCAATGGTGCTGACGGCACTGAATTCGATCACCTTGAAACAATAACAGTGGAATCGGGTTCCGACAGTCCCAGTGCCGACGGCGCCGAATTCAATCAATTTGAAAAAGTAACGTTCGGTTTAGGTTCATACTGGCACAACGGAACCCGAAGAACCTAATTCGGTCATTCGGGTTTCCGACCATTCCCCCGGATCATAAGATCGAGTAACTCGATACTTTAATATAAATATTAGAGCTGTGTTAACCATATGTATACCATCACGCAAGGATAGCTCCTGATTGTGTTTGCAGCTTATACAATTATTATTTTTAATTCATTCGTACCTCTATGATTTCGGCGGGTCGGGGGAGAGCCTTGATCTTCTCCATGTACATTTCATAAACGTAGCTGACCATTTGGGGCATGTCCTCGATAACTTGCTTCTTGAGTTCAATCTTATCGGTCAAGGTTCGCTTGGTAGGATATGCCTCTTCCAGTACCAGGTGAAGCTTAGGAGGTCTTTGACTAAGCTGGATTTGTGAAGTTAAATGTCAAGAATACAGTATGCTCTTTTTAGCAAGGTAGATATCCAAAGCAGAAAAAACACAGTAGTAGTGTAGGAACTAGTCAAACTTACAATTTTGAAGGCAGGAGTCAACTCGAAACAATTCGAGAACAGGCCTATCCTTCCAAACACGTATAACCCGAGCCGGGACCGAGACATTGCTACAATGAGACGTCGAACATCTCGCAAATGACCCACGGTTTTGCTTCGAACCAGAGAGAGAAGAATGTAGTCATTCTGCTGCCCTTGAAACTTGTCCACGGTAGAAATCTAAATACAAATACAGTATTTTATTAAGTATAGAATATTTAATGCAATTAATATATTTCACGTTTTTGTATAACGTTGAATTCGGTAAATACTTTGTGAGGGAACCCAATAAACGGATTACTCCCACACCGCGTGTTGATGACGTCACGGATTAGGGCCTTTTGACCGTTGTAAGTTGTCAAAATCGTAATTTTATCAGCTGGATATCCAAGCAGTCTCATGTACATAAATGTAGCTACAACATATTCAGCTTCAGCCAAATTCTGTTTCACAAAAAATACACATTATTATATAGGGATGCGATTCTAAATCGGAACTTGCCAGTCAGTAAAGGACAAACCTGAAAGAAATACGGGCTTGGCTCAGACTCCCCAACGTTATTATAGTCCGGAACATTGATAAGTTGGAACTCAAACTCAAAGCCGGCATTCGCACGTTGGTACTCATCCTGAGTCTTGACATGTGACAAGTCTCCCAGATTCTTATAACGCCATTTGTACAAATCAGAGATACTGAGTGGAAATAAAACAAGACTTTACATTTCATTGAAATATATTATAAAATACGAATAAAGCGGTAAGTACAAGAGCACAACAAATACTATACCTTGGTCTTGCACGACCTTGTGCATCCAACTCAACAGTTGGAACGCCCAGCCGCACAAACCGGGCGAAGAGTGACTGTTCCATGTTACCGTATTTCTGAAAAGCCATATTTTTAATCACGGGTGGTAACTGATGATGATCTCCGATCATAACCCAGCGCTTCAAACGTATACGCCCTTGTTCCGGATTTTGAAGTAAGAGGGGAATGAAAGTTTCAATTTCCAATATTTGAGCTGACTCTTCCATTAGAATGTTGTCGTACTGGAATACTGTATCAAGTTAAATAAGTAAAATAGTACGTACGATATGCGCATACCTAAACTACGAGGGGTGATTAAAAAGTAACGATCTTTATTTAATATCTCCGGCCAGGTAGTACCTACGGAGCTGAAATTTTGGCACAATTTGAGGTCGACATTTTTACGTACTACAGATTTTTTCCGTTGTAATCTATTAACAGGAACCATTTCAAAAAAATTTATTTCTCCGTTGACTCAGCACGAATTTGCTCTGAGCCAACATTTCCGAAGCGTCGCTGTTGCCGTTTACCATTAGGTGATTTTTTAAATTCTGGAAACTGGTAAAAGTCACTGCATCCAAGGTCTACCTTATATGTTGGATGTAGGATAAATATCAAGAAGGAACTATGCAGCGCAGCCATTAAAACTTGAGGATTATTTAGAGGAACTCCGTTATGCCTTAAAATATTAGACTTTGCTTTAGTTTATTTTCTCCTGCCTCAGATGCTACATCGTTACATCGTTAGCGCTCCAATTTTTTGTTCTAATACGCGTAAATATGTGTGGCTTGTGGTAGCCTATTTTTCAGAAGCAGTGCATTCGTTAGAACCGAGAAGCAGGCCTTGAATTGCCGTTTTTCGGTTTTTTGACGATTTTTCTTCGACTGTCGCCACAGACACGACTCTGTTGACTCCTTATTTGAGTTCGCGTCATAGTCATGAACCCTTGCTTTGTCCTCTAGCCCTTAACGTGGATGAATATTTTTTGGGTCTCCTTGATAGAGCTACAAAAGTTACAGAAAAAATGGCACTTTTTTGCTAAATTTTCAGCTCGGAGCAAGGATTCTGACCCAGCGTGCATAACGTTTTTGTAGACGTGACGTTTTCAGCTAAAATTCTAGGTACCCTACTTTTAGGAAGCTAGATGTCATAGGTACCCGTAACACAGTTTGTCTCCTATTGTCTGTCCCTAGCGTGGGCGCTGTACGTTCGATTGTGTCAGAAAATTTGGAAATTAACCAACCATGACCTTCTTTTCTCTTAAATCATGCGTGGTCTAACCTGTAAGCATGAGCGATTCGTAAGGCTGCGGGATGTAACCACTATTAGTCACTATACACAACATTATGATACTTGAATATCCCAGAGGTTACCTGTCCTTCCAGTGGGAAAAAGAAAATGACGCTTGATCATGGATTTTTAAGAAATTCATTCATTTCCACCACTCTCTCTTTAAGAACATTCACCCCGGCTTCCAGGGACCCCGTATGAGTTCGAAAGGACGACAGCCCCAAACTACTTTTGAATACTCTATGAAATAAAAATAGTTTCGCTGACCTAGCAATGCTGCATATACCTCAGGATCGGGACTTAATAATCACCCTTCGTAAATAGTATAAGCGCGCTGCACATTATAACAAACTTACTTAGGTCAACCAATTCTCGCCGCTTTAGGGCAGCATGAGTGCATGTCATTGCAATGATTTTCGCTTCTTTCACTAAAAGGTATCTTGAACGATCCAGTCCGGTTCGCAGTAGCTCAAAGGCTCTAAACTCGTCCAACTGATCAAACAGCCGCTTTATGTACCTTGGATAAAAGGGAAATGATTATGACGACTGTCGAAAATTATCCCGATAACTACACCATCAGCAATAATTTTAACCAATGGAATAAACTCACCGAAAGCAACCTTCAGCGGTCTCCATATCATCATCAAAGCTCTCTTTCCTGAAAAGAGGTTGAGGAGCATCCGCGAAGAACTTATGGAAAGGAAAGGCATCATCAATACTCTCAGCCGTAGGACTCTATGAGAGCAAATAAAACAGGACTAAGGTAACCAAGAAAAATACATAATTTAATTATCGAGAATAATTTAATAGTACCCGACCCAAATCATTTACCTTGTTCGCAGTAGGCTTCACTTTGATGGTAAACTCTTCCCATCTGGCCAAAACGTGGTAAACAAAGAAGAAACCACTTGTCTCACAAGTGTACGCCACATCTCCAGTGACACCAAGAGAAGTTTGGAGTCGCTCAACTTCACTCAGAAGGTCTATTCGCCGCGCCAAAACAAAGTTGACCCTCCCATACCTACTAAAATCTTTCTCTGTGTCCAGCTCTTCCTCTCCGTGTCCAAGACGGAGGAGATGACGCTCATCAACGTCAAGTGCAATGATCTTCTCAAAAAGTTGATTAAGAGCTTGGTTAGAATGAGTCACAATTAATGTTCGTTGATCTGGGAAGTTGTGATAGATATTTGAAATGATTTGAGTGGCGACGTCTGTCTTCCCTGTTCCTGGTGGCCCCACAACTAGCGTCAGTCCGGGCTGCATTCCACTGCGTATTGCCTCAACTTGAGTTGGAGTGAAGCGGATTTTGTTTCTGGAAGTTAAAGCCAATTAAATAGTACACCATAATGCTTCTCCTCTTTTGATTTTTAAATAAACAGTAGAACCTGATAGACACCGAGCTTGAACATAGACTAATTGTAATAAACCGGCTTCCGATTATACTTAAATTAGTCGAACAGAGAATCAGTTGATATACGATATGATAATATAAAATAAATATAACAAACTGTATTACTATAAAATGCTTCGGCTAGCCCTACACATAAATCCTAGAACTTGCTGCTGCAGTCATTTACATCCCATATAAAACAAAATTCTTAGTCTTGTTTACAAATTATAATCTACTCGGTAATACTTACGACACATAATTTATTTAGTTCTAATCAATAATAACTAATTTCAGGTTTCAACACTCTTCGTCTGTTATCTGTCTAAGATGAACAGGATTACGTTTTATCTAGTGTGTAGCTCAAAACTCTTACGTGGACAAATGCCAACTTTGCACGTGCCTAGCGTCGCCACTGGCGACTGTATAGTGTATTTAATGCCTAAATTAGTCGAACAGAACAGAAAAGCAGATGATAAAGTTTTCCAACCATGTACACGTGTATGCAACGCCTAAATGAGTCCAACATAAAAGCAGATGATAAGACTTGCAATCCATTACACGAGTGTGCAATGCCTAAGAAATGCGTCCAAGAGAGAAGCCGGATGATCAAATTTTCAAACCATACACTTGTATTGTGCAATATGCCTCAATGACTCAAACAGAAAAGCCGAAATCATAAAGTTTGTCAACAAAACACGTGTATGGGTTCATGTAGTGCGTAATGAGTCGATCAGGGAAACAGATGGTACATTTTGAAAACCATATACCTGTATGTACTGCCCTAATGAGTAGAATGAATCAGAATGCATGTGTTCAAGTCGGGAAATAATTGTGTGTTTAGATAATCCAGAACAGTGACAATAGTCATGTTAAATACTTTATGTCCCAATGTTTTACTCCATTTATAACGAAAGGCGTTGTGAAATGACTTATTAATAGCAGAGCTAAGTATAGTCAGAACTGGAAGTGACAAAAACAGAAGAAAATGTGCATCTTAAAACACTTTATTCTGGAGGTGTATAATATGTATGAGTACAAAGTTTTTTGTATGTAGCAGCTATTTACATTCACCAGGATGGTTTGCCGGGGTTTTCGGAACTACTGCAAAATAAGCCACATATGACAGTTTCAACGGCAGAGACTTGGAGTATTTAGATACTTGCTCCTAATTTCCATATTTATGACAGACAGGTGACAAGAGCCATGTTGAATGTTATGCTTCCCAGTCTGTTAGGCTTTGACTCGAATATAAGGAGAGGCGTCATTAAATGATCAATAACTAGCTTCCTTTAAAAGCGTCGTCTAAGTTTCGTTGTATGATACAGAGTTATAGGGTGGAACATGCGCACCGAGGCAAAGCACATTTATAACTCAGAATTACATTGGCTGAGTAGTAGGAAGCCTCTCGCTGTCTGCAGATGCAGACACATAGATGCCAGACAGACAAACAAACTAGTTTCACTATGTTAACGAGGTAATTCCGTAGATTCCGGATTTAAATTAGTCCTATCTTAAAACTTACAAATTAGGAGCGTTTCTTGGGTACGGTCCTCGCTTCTGAAAAGTATACGACTCAACTTCAATAGCACGCTCTAAACTTTCTCCTTCTGCATCAGACTCTTTTTGTTGGTTATCCCGAAACGTTAGCCTGACAAATTAGAGTCAAAGTTACCTTGGATATTTGGGTTGACGTTGAAAATGCAATATAGTATAGTACTCAGCATATATCAGTTTTAGGATCAAACAAACAAAAAATTACTACCTGAATGGACGATCCATACCCTCCTGCGACTGTTTATCTCCCTTTGGAATGATCTTATACCCCGGGAAGCTATTTTTCACGTGATCCAGGTCCAAGAATGTGTCATTGAAATCTAATGTTGGAAGAACATTTTCCATTCTAAAACAAATAGAATAAAATGCTGTTAGAAATCACGTCCCGTCAAATTAAACTCCCGATGAAGGTTTTTTTTATCAATTTACTTTGAATAATGAGCCGAAGCTGGATCTCCGTATCCCAGAATGATATCATGAAGCCAGTCAGGAACAACACAGTTAATGTTCATTAAATCCCGGATCGTCTCAAGTACAGCTTTGAAATTATTCTCTTTGGGCTTCCTTCGCAGCAAGACGTTCAAGGTTTCGTAGACGTCCTGCACAGGCATAACGCAAAACATAAATGTGAATGGATTAATATTAACGTGTCCACTAATAATACACTTTTGACCTGCTAATTTGCTAAAAGTCTCAAGAGCTGACTGAATGCATAATGTGTTCAAGTTGGGAAATAATTATGTGCTTAGTCAAGTCCGGTGAAAAGAACCATACTCACTTTTTTGCTTTCCAGTATTTGATTGCAATTATGACGACAGGCGTCATGAAATAGACGACATTTTGTATGCTGATAAGCGTTGTCGAACTTTCGTTGTATGTCAACTAGATTTAGAAGGTGCGGGTAGAACGGTTGCGTCGAAGCGAAACAGATTTGCTCTTATTATACAGAGTTATCTCTGAGATTAAGTAAGCAATTTTGATGTCCACGGACGGACAGACAGACGGAAGGACAGATAAACCAAATGCATATACCGCTTCACAGTGTTAACACGGTAATAAAGAAGGATACTAAAAAAATTAATACATGTGAAAGCTCGAGCCTAGATTTTCTGGCTCGAGCTGACCCGAACCTTGGCTCGAGCTCGCTCGGCTTGAAATCTAACGAGCCGACCCGAACCTTGGCTCGAGCTCGGCCCGGCTTAAAATTTAACGAGCCGAAATAATCCCGGCTCGGCGCGTTCGGAGCCCTACATTCAACACATTCAATTATAATATTCTTTTTTAAAATCTGACTATTTCTGCTTTCTCGGTATACTATCTGTTAACAGATAATTGTCTATTCTAATAAGGTATCAATTAAAACATCCTAGAAATATTTATTCAACAAGCACACATTAGGTGAAGCCAAAATTAATAATATCAAATATTTATGGTATTTTTAACATTCCATCTTCCACACCAAGGTTTATTGAGCCTAGAGAATTCTGGCTAGACAAGGTTGGCCCATACGTGTTTATTTTTTTCCAACTTTTCGTT
>JAQFZY010002683.1:0-11177 GCA_034696285.1 Hypogastrura burkilli
GTCTGGCTTGTATCCAGGGCAGAGGCCCCCATAAGAGGCTAATGTTAATTTTTCCACTTTTTTTTAGATTACACAGTTTTAAGTTCCAGTATGACTTAAAAATCTAAAAATAGTTTGTAAACTCCTTCTAAAGTCTGAACTTACAATAAAACTTGATTTGATTCAATTCGACCTTCTCGTCTTCCGTCAGGATTTTTTTAAACACCCGGGCATATCACTGACTCACCCTGTATAATAGCGGTATGTACGGCTATGTACCTATCTCTGTAAGTTTGCAAACATTTTTGTCAACAGTTGGCAAAGCAAGGTTGGTTGTTAGGATAACGCAAATTGACAGTTCGCCTGTTTTCCTCTTTATGTTGGTAGAAAATCAAACTCAACTGAAATGTGGTTCGTTTGTGTCGTTAAATACTTAGGGTGCTTTGGCAGTTCGTAGTCAATACAGAATACTTCTGCAATCCTCTAGGCAAACTTTTATTATGTGTGAGGTTGTGGTAGAAAATACATTGTATGGAAAAGTTGTTGGTCATTTTGGCATGCGATTGCCGACGTAATATGATAATGACGAGGAAAACTGATATTTTGGTGGCACTCTTAGATCTGTCCAAACCAAAAGTATTTTCTAACTTTTCCTAAGCATTCAAGTTAGGCGGTCTTTGCCCTTGGCAAATTCATAAATATGCTGCTCGGACATGATTTCAATTACGAATGCATTTGATTGGTTGGATTGGTTAATTGTAGTGCGAATTATTTGATCACATTTTGCTATAGGTGGAGTTCAAAATTGCGAGAAATATTTTTCTTTGACTAGCCGACAAGCCCCGCGCTAACACGGAATCAGCAACTACATTTTCTAAAAATTTCTAGCGTACGCGTGCCATAATATTTGAATTCAGTAGATTATCGCCAATAGCACGCGTACGCTATAAATTTTTAGAAAATGTAGTTGCTGATTCCGCGTCAGCGCGGGGCTTGTTGGCTATATAATAACGGTATGTACGGCTATATATCTACCTATCTCTGTAAGTTTGCAAACATTTTTGTCAACAGTTGGCAAGGCAAGGCTGGTTGTTAGGATAACGCAAATTGACACTTCGCCTGTTTTCCTCTTTATGTTGGTATAAAATTAAACTCAACTGAAATGTGGTTCGTTTGTATCGTTAAATACTTAGGGTGCTTTGGCAGTTCGTAGTCAATACAGAATACTTCTGCAATCCTCTAGACAAACTTATTATGTGTGAGGTTGCGGTAGAAAATACTTTTGTATATAAAAGTTGTTGGTCATTTTGGCATGCGATTGCCGACGTAATATGATAATGACGAGGAAAACTGATATTTTGGTGGCACTCTTAGATCTGTCCAAACCAAAAGTATTTTCTAACTTTTCCTAAGCATTCAAGTTAGGCGGTCTTTGCCCTTGGGAAACTCATAAATATGCTGCTCGGACATGATTTCAATTACTAATGCATTTGATTGGTTGGATTGGTTAATTGTAGTACGAATTATTTGATCACATTTTGCTCTCGATGGAGTTCAAAATTGCGGGAAATATTTTACTTTGACTAACCAACAAGCCCCTTGCTAACGCGGAATAAGCAACTACATTTTTTAAAGATTTCTTGCGTACGCATGCCATAAAATTTCAATTCAATAAATTATCGCCAATGGTACGCGTACTCTAGAAATCTTTAGAAAATGTAGTTGCTGATTCCGCGTTAGTGCGGGGCTTGTTATGGCTTCGATTATATAAACCCCAACCGCGTGACGTCCGAGACATGGATCATGATAAGGGAGTGGAGTCGGAAATGGGCCCTGATTACACCAAGTTCATTGACATTCCAGAAACAATTGTTTAATATATATATTTTTTATTGTTTACAACATCTTCACAAGTCTGATTGAATTAAATTGTTTAAGAGACGTCAGTCGGTCGGTTGTTGGCTAAAATTATAGTTAGAGACAAAGGGCAGGATGCTTTTTTGGTGGCAGGCGTAGGAGATGGAAGGGTAAAGAGAGACCATGCGTTTTTGAGGATAGGCGAAGCTTGCTTTGAGTTTGAAGAGCTCCGATTAACATTGAGTATTAACTCTCCTGCACAGTAGGAGAACGCAAGCCCATTCCCCTGACGGCCAACCCGTCACCTAAAATATCTGCAGCTTAAGAATAAAAGTGCCTGTCTCCGGTTTCCAGCAACAATAAGAACTATTAGTACGTAAGTATTTGACGTAAGTATGTCTACAATGTAGACTGTACATTACAACTTAAGCTGCACGGTATTTTAATTAGGCCTAATTAGCAATAAGAATAACATTAATCATTTGGACATTAAAGTTTCTGCATTTACTTTTACAGGTTCCAGTTCGACAAATGAATTATTAAAAATGTGATGTCGTTTATATTTGTGTGAACTCTGTGGATAATATTGAGACAATCGGCCTAATAAATCTATTCCTGCCAGAAACTGGAATAAACGGGGCATTGCCAAAAATTACCCACTATAACCCACTGTGGGATGGTTGTATGATATAAGCTATGACACTAAACATTATACTCTGACTCTATAACTTGTTTCAGGTTTGTCAGTTGAATTCGATTACATCCATCGCAATTACTGGCAACAGATATAAAGTCTAACTTATTTTATGTTAATCCTGTTTGAACAGTTTCGCAATTATTAGCAATTGGGAAAGATGGGTTGGACTGGAGGCATGATCAATATATGGACTGGAAGTGCAGTATATTTAAGTCAGTCCGCGTACCCGAGTTTTTGGATCCATCCTGTGTACAGGTTGAGCCCCGTTTTAGCCCTCTATTTCATTGGTTACTAGTGAATTACCCGTTCGATGAAGCTTAGAAGTGCACAATTTGGTTAAAATGAGTTATGATATTTCGTGCCTTCAAGTCCTCCGGTAGGCCTAACAGTCTTCGTCTTGACTCCTGCTTGCCTTCACATTTCATATTTGCTAGTTTTCCCAATTATACCTTTATTTCTTGTCTACCAGCATGGGCGTGGCTAGGATTGGGCCCACGTACCGACCCCCTGAAATGTTGGACAAAATACCGTTCTTTAAATATGGTCCTACACCTTCAATTATTACCAGTAGTCTCACGTTGTTAATAAAAAACGTCGCAAATCTACTTTTTCGGAGTCACGCGAGTAAAAAAAAAGTAAAATTTTTCGCCTGCGCAAATCCGGTCCCAATTCTCGCATTTTCATCCGTGAAAATGTCGAAAATAAAAGATTTGGAGGGCCAAATGGAAGAAAATTTCTCCACCCCCGGCGGAAGTACAATGAAACAGTTTTGGGCCCCTCCCGAAACTGCGAAAGCCAGCGACTTCCCTGTCTACCAGTGTTCATTTGCTTTCTCCTTCAGCCTTCTAATGTCACTGGAAGTCTAAGTTAGGCTAGTTTTACGATTCCGTTGCACTGAAAACAAGTGACGGGTTGGCCGTCAGAGGGAATGGGCTCACCTTCTCCTAATACTTTCCTATTGAGCAGGAGAGTAAATACTCAATGTTCTTTGAAGCGCCCAAGAAAAAACCTAGCGTGGTAGGCGTAGGAGACTGAACAGGGTTTTTCGGTGCGAGGAGCAACTATTATAGTTATGGGCTCTTTCTTCTCAACCGACCATTACCCGAAAACTTCGAGGTAACCTAACCTAATTATAATGATACTATCACGTTAGGTTAGGTTAGATTAGCTTAGCTTAAGTTAAATTAGGCTAGGTTAGGTTACTACAGTCAAATTTCGAAAAGGTATCATTTCGGCTTGTGGCTGGTTTCAACGCCCACAGGCCGTTTTCGGGGTTGGGGTGTAACATAAGCATTCATGCTTTACCGTGACTTACTGCTGTTCATGTAATTTCCGTCTGTCTACAAGCTCTCCCTTACATTTTACTTGCTTTTTACATTAGGTAGTACACCTTCGCATGTTCGCACCCTCACTAACAGCCTGGTAGCATGTGAAGACATTATAATCATATTGAAAATTAAGTTCAAAGTATCTGTAAAATAAGTCAAAATGACGTAGACAAGAAAAAAGCTCTAAAAATTAGGATATTTAGTTTTACTACCCTCGAGAAAGATTGTCCCAGTGCTTCCCAAGACAAATTGAATCATTACCCTATACATATGCCCCTGCGCAATTTATGGTAAATGGATGGATTAGCTAATAATTTTCCTATGATTAGTTATCCAGCCAGCCACCCGGCCACATACCGTCGTGTGTTATATCAAAATTAAATCGCACGGCCTGGGGAGCATGGATACATGATACAAACCAGTTTTGCGGCCTACCGGTGACCTCATGAACCCGGGGCGACTCTCAAGAGTCACCCGGGATCATTTTGAGTTATAGTACCGAATTTGGAAGTTCCAGGCCGTGCAGATGCATACGCTAGAAATGATTTTTCCATATTGACCTTTGGGGGTTATGTGGTGACCTTAAAGGGGTAACCTAGGTTCAACAAAAATTATCGTACGGGCCTGAGGAGCATGAATACATGTGAAAAACCGGTTTTCTGGCTTACCGGTGACCCCATGATTCCGGGGTGACCCGTAATACTGAACAAATGTCAACATGAGTTAGCATCGGTTTCGGTTGCCTCAAGCCATGCAGAGTCATGCGCTAGGAATGATTATTTGAAATTGACCTCTGCGGCCCACGTGGTGACCATGAAGAAGTCATCCCGGGTCAACCCAACCATATAATGTCTTGTGACATCAAAATGATCATATGAGCCTGGGGAGCAGGAATACCTGCAAGAAACCACTTTTCCGACCTGCCGGTGACTTCACGATCCCGGGGTGACCCGCATTGGTCACCCCGTGTTAGTGGCATAGGGTTAGTTTGAGTTAGCACCGGACTCGCATGCCCCAAGCCATATGAAGGTTCATACGCTAGGAACGATTTTTTTTTTTAATTCAACCTTTTCGGGTCATGTGGTGACTTCGAAGAGGTCACCCACGGTCAACCCGACCATATCATGCCGTGTGACCTATCAAAATGATCATACGGGCCTGCGGAGCATGAATATAAGTGACAAATCAGTTTTCCGGCCTTTCGGTAACCCCATGGCTCCGCGATGACCCGGAAGAGTCGCCCAAGGTCAACTTTAGTTCGGATCGGATTGGGATGCCTCAAGCCATACAGAGTCATACGCTAGGAACGCTTTATTGAATTTGACCTTTTGGGGTCGTGTGGTAACTTCGAAGAGGTCACTCACGGTTAACCCAACCAAACTATATGTCGTGTGACATCAAAATGATCATATGCCTGGAAGCATGAATACAGGTGACAAACCGCTTTTCCGACACTCCGGTGTTCCCGTAAGGGTCGCCCAAGGTCAACTTAAGTTAGCATCGATTTCGGATGTAGTAAGATACAACTAATCAATATCTTTCAATGAAACAGTGTTCGTTTAATTGGCTGGAAATTTAAATACATTAGCAAAATTGTGATTCACTTCAATGTTAAGGTTCGTTTCACTGTTGTGATTCATTTCACGGTAGTAATTCGTCATTCCGTCTTGCACCTAGTATAGCGACACGCAGGAGCTCGTCAGAGCACTTGTTATTTATGAATTTTCATTTGTATTATTGTGCAACGCAAGGTGTACTTTATGTGAATGACCTGTCCCTCCGTCCGTGCGCAGCATATCTCTTAGACTGTTTGAAATTAAAACATACATTTTGTTTACCAAGCGTCAGCTGAGGTTATGACCAAGGTCCCCCCAGAAGATGAGTCACATATGTGACCTCCAAGGTAGATCACATAAGAGGTCAACAACAAATTCCAATCAAAAGGTATCAAGTAAGGTGTTTATGGAAAGGTATGGTCACATGGATTACAGCAGCGACCTTGGTTCTGACCTACGACATTTGTAGTAGCCACTAGAGGCCAACAAAAGTCAAAGTTCAATAATAGTGTTCCATAGAAAGCAAATGTCACACACATAATACAATAGTTTACCTCGGTTTTGACTGATGACCTCCCTAACTAGACGTCAGTAAAAGTCTAACCTGAGTAACGTGTCTACATGGAGAGTTTGATACATACGTGCTGCGGTAGCAACGATGGTTCTGACCTATGACCTCCGTAAGGTCAAACTTCAATAAAATGTCAATCTAGCGTTTAAATCATGTTGATTCAGGTGGCCTTCACAAAGGTCATTAGAATTAAAGATTACGGTGCAATTATTTATGCCCATCTTAAAGATGGTTAATTCATATAGGTTATAACTGCTTCAAACCAATCTGGATAATTGGACCATAAACGTTTTCCCGTATTCAACTTCAACATCACTCTTTAGAACTGTATTTATGTACATATTTTTTCAAAAATAATAGTACACTATATCACACATAATAGAATTGGAAAAAATCCATGCCTTCATAGTGGGATCACCTGGTGACGGGGCAAAGGTCATCGCTCATGCCCAGGCGAGTGACATATCAATGGAAAGCGTATATTATGTGGATTCCGAAAATGTAGGATACTTGACCTTTTTGACCCAACCTGTGACCTCATGAGGTCACAAATACCAAACCTTCCGCGTGCACAATGGACCTATCCAAGTTTGTTGTAGGGCTCCGGGTAGGGTCTACTATAATGTACGATACGTTTTTGGTCGGATGGCCAGTTAGTCCAAGACCGAAAATATTGTCCTAAATTCCTTAAAGTCTTCTATATCATTCTTATAAATACGGATTCAGAACTCTGGACTCCGGATTGGGATTCTTATGGTAGTAGCTGTAGGCTGTAGGCTGCATCTGCTACGCAAACCGCGTGCGGCGTACGCGTATACATATACGATGTGGACATGGAAAGTCAACAGTCACACTAACGTGAACCGTGTCCCGTGGATCAGCAGCGCAGCGCAGCGTAGGGACTGCGCTTATTAGTCGGATCTGCGGCTTTCCAAACAGTGGGTGCGCAGATCTCTTCTCGAAAGTTTTCTCATTTTTATTCACGATTCTTGCACGTCCTCGTTTTCTCCTCGTTTACTTAGGAGGACTGCGTTATTGTGGAGTTGAACTTCAATGAACGTGGTTGTTCTCCCGTATAGACATAAGACAGAATAGGACATACCCTCCTGTAGATACTAGATATTCATATGTAGTATAGTACATAAGGAGTGAAAGAGGAAAACCATTTCTTTTTTTTTTATTAATATTATATTGTCAATTTCTTCTCAATAGTTTGCTCGCTTGTCAATAAGCACAGTTAAGTTTAGGGATTACATTCAAATTTTAGGAAGGATCATTTAGCCTTTCCACGACACTGTGAACTGCGAGTGACGCGGAATAGTAGAAAAGGGAATCGAAAATTATTTCTACAATTTCGTTCGGTAAGTTGTAATTGTAAGTATATGATTTAAGTTGACACCACTAAAATTATAACTCACGTGTACTCAATTAATTAAGCCTTAGTTATTTCTTATATTGTCATTAATGAATTGTTAGCCTGATGAGTTGTTAGTATGTCATAAAGTAAGGAAATATGTAGTAATGACTATATGGTATTTCCATCTTGTGCCCTCCTTAAGCTCAACTGTTCGTTCACAGTTCGATTAAGGTCCAGGTCGAGGACCAGATGGTGAATGGTCCATATTGAACCGCGTCATGTACAGAGAGCACAGTGATAATTCCAGTAAAGTTAAAGTATTATCTAGTATCGGATAACGAAAGAATGACAATGTCACTGGCAACTGTCAAGTTAGAGTACGCGTAAGTCCTGCAAATTCTTAATTCGAGCTTCGAACAAGGCATGGACGGTACAGTGGACTTAATGTAACAAATTGCAAGGATTAGGTCTAGGTTGTGACGTTTGACGTTGTGAGAATTGTAAATTCTTCGCAGTGCTAATCGGTGTCTAAATCTTATGCTGGTAGGGTAGCTACCTAGACCTAGGCCTATACAACTATTTTTTAATTAATATTTCATGGTGATAGGGATAAGGGTGCTGTTTTTCTTACATAATAAATAACATACGGCAGGATATGGGATAGGACACGAGCTTTACCAACTGCCTACAGCATGTACTACCTTTAGACAATGAAATTGTAAAGTGTAAAACGTAATATATGTACACGGCAAAAATGTCGAATGTTGCTTAGGCTTCCCGTATTACATATTAGTATCTGGGTTTTATAGTGCTCGGGCTGGGTTGACTAATTCGAGTCTCAAATGATTCATCTTGAACATCTAAATTGCCTCACGTAACGTCGAATTGTGAATTTTGATAGTTCTTAGTAATGGGTCTGGCGCAATACGGACAATTTCCTTCAAAAGCTGCGTGTACAATAATTATTCTGGAAAATACGAAAACGAATCCAGTCGAGTCGTGGAGCATTCGCTGATATATAAATTAAATGTAACGTCCAGACAAAAGTTGGCTGCTGTTGCTCCTGGTCGTGGCCTGAACCTGAAGCCGTCTTATCGTAATTTTAGATTTAATTAGTGCCCTTGCTGCATATTCTCGATGTATTTCCATAGGGGTCGAGGGAAGGCTCAGAATTAATTGTTCGACCAGCGTAGCCTGTCAATCGGTAGTCTTGCCATAGAAAGCAGTCAAAATAAGTCCTCTTCGTTGGAAGTCGGCGTCAGTATTTGCTGCATGCAGATTGAAGACGCGCTGGTCAGAACAAAGAGACTCCCAAAGCGCTCTGAATGCCAGTTCACTCTCAGTTGTAGTATTATTTTGCAATTGGCCTGTCCTTTTGGTCTGTGTGTTGGCTGTCATCATAAATAATTCGCGGACATGGTACGGCCACCGAGAAGGAAGAAGAAGGTAAGAGAAAAGTTATACATATATTGTTGCAAAGTGGATTTGTTCATAAAATTAATTTTGGTATTCGCACTCTTCTGCAGACGATCAGTAATCTGTATTACTGTATATTATACAGGATGCAGTATACGTTTACTATATTCTGAAGCGAATTAGGAAATTGAAAGTAGTATTGTAACAACACTACTTTCAATTTTTTTTTTCTGCACATCACAAAATTTTATTTTGAGTATCTTTAATTTGTTTTATGATGGAAATGCGTTCTGGACTGCAAATTTTAGCCTTATTCTGTAATATTTCGAGACTTGAAATAATTTCGTCACTGTATCCTGTATCTGCCTTTGGGCTACATATTCAGTCTTGATAAAAAAATCGAGGCGCGGTAAAGAGTTTGAAAATGAAATGAAGGAGGAGTGTATATGTTACACCCCAACCCCGAAATAGCCACAACTAGTTATGGGCTCTTTTTTCACAACCGGCCATTACCCAAAACCTTCGAGGTAACCTAACCTAACCTAATTATAATGACACTATCACGTTAGGTTAGGTTAGATTAGCTTAGGTTAAGTCTGGTTAAGTTAAGTTAGGTTAGGTTAGGTGACTACAGTCAAATTTCGAAAATGCGTCATTTCGGTTTGTGGCTGGTTTCAACGCCCACATGTCGTTTTCGGGGTTGGGGTGTAACATATATGTTACACCCCTACCCCGAAATAGCCACAACTAGTTATGTGCTCTTTTGTCATAACCAACCATTACCCGAAAACTTCGGGGTAACCTAACCTAACCTAATTATAATGATACTGTCACTTTAAATTAGGTTAGATTAGCTTAGGTTAAGTTGGGTTAAGTTAAGTTAGGTCAGGTTAGGTTACTACAGTCAAATTTTGAAAAGGCGTAATTTCGGTTTGTGGTTGGTTTCAACGCCCGCAGGCCGTTTTAGGGTTGACGACACTTTTTCAGAATAATTGTAACCTTTCTGGTGTTTTCTTTCATAACATAACGAAGTGTTATTATAAAGAGTATGTCCACTCTGTTTCATGAGGAAACACGTTCCGAAATTCTAAAATTTAAGCCTGAGTTTAGCGTGTTTCGATAATTGTATAATTTAATGCCGCATCTGCTTTTGCGCGACATAGCCAGGCAGGTTAAAAACGCTAAACGCGGTAAAGAAAATCGAAGGAAGGACGGAAGTAAGACGGAAGGATAAATGTAGGTACACAATGTACAGGACCAGAGCAACGTAGGTGACATAGCCGATACCCAAATGGCGAGTGCTGAGCGCCAACCGGCTCACAATTTTTGACTTTTCTGTGTCAAGGCTACAAACGGTTACGTTTATGGCCTATGTGTTAAGTACATCCTTAAATGTATAATCGTTTAGGTGAAAATGTATTTTTGGTTATTCTCCCTGTCACTATCTTCCTCAATTATATTTATTTGCATCACAAATAACTATTGGTTATTATCCGGAGCAATAGCGGATTGAATTGAAGGAAATGAAGAGGCTGAAACTGAAAAGTGCACTGTGTTGCGTGAAATTGATATTCTTTTTCTATGTAGTAGTTTTGCACATACATAGTGTTTAGATACATAATAAGAACAAATTGTCTGGAGTTTGCAAGAAACTTTATTTTACGATTCGTTTTGCGCACTGGGCTGATAACAGCATAATATAAGATCTGTCGCCCTTGCATAAAAAATTCCTACTTTTTCCTTTCTTGGCTCAGTTTATTACCATATTTGTGTCGAGACTTCCCTATAATTAGCATTTCAAATAAGTGTCCTTTCGAACGACGAGGAGCTTCAAATGGACAGTAAGTAAAGTCACAAATGTTAGAGACTCCCTACTGTGTGTCTGACTTTTTCACAAGTTCGATAGAGATATTTCACAAGACTTATCGCTTAATAAGATTTTAATTTGGTTCCTTTTTATGAGTGGGTTCTGGTGTTCTGGTTCCATGTAAATAAGGAATTGATTTTGAGTTGGAGAGGAAGGTATTCTAGTATATACTACATACATTATTCATACCGATTGGAGAGATAGTCTAACAAAAATAATAGCATTACGCAGTACTACAGACGGAATTTAACTTTACCTCTGGTCTTGATTTCAGGATTTTTCTGTAGGTAGGCAGTAGGCATATAGTTTACCAGATATGTATTTACTTACTATAATTTTGGTTTTTTAATACTTAACTGATGCACTTGATATTGACCGGTAGAGGAGGGTACTCGTATTATTATACTAATACTAGTCATCTAACTATTATAAAATTATGACCGACTTTGCACGCGTTCAACGATACAGGTCACATTTCTCAACCGACGCCCACCAAAATTGTCACACAAAAAGTTATGACCAAAACACAGGACCAGTTCGGTGGACAGA